>JAIUZE010005985.1:0-22693 GCA_022085475.1 Heliosperma pusillum
TCCTGTTCGAATAAACCAACAGTTAACAAGTGTTTATCCATTTTCACGATAAACAAGGGTACCTCCGAAAAACGTTTATCGGTTACTGACACCTCCAAATCTCCTCCGTTTATGCTCAAAATTTGCGTGGGAACTTTATCTGAGCCAATAAAATGTTTGTCTGATTTACTGTCAATTCTCACCGGGGTCACAAAAAACCGAAAACCGTGTATTAGGCTGTAATTTGTGCCGTTTGGGAGGTCGTACTGGGCTGCGTTTCAGTTTCTCACGATTTTGTTACCACGTGTCCTGGGTCTTGGTAGAAGTTACCGTGTTCGATTAAACCAACATATAACAAGTATTCATCCATTTTCTCGATAAAACGAGTTACCCCCGAAAAACGTTTATCGCATAACGACACCCTCACAGCTCCTCCATTTATGTTCCAAATTTGCGTGGGAGATTTAGCTGAGCCAATAAAATGTTTGAGTGATTTACTGCCATTTCTGACTCGGGGCCACAAAATACCGAAAACCGTGTACTATGGGCTGTAATTTGGGCCGTTCGGGATGTCGTATTGTACAGCGTTTCATTTTCTCATGATTTTTGTACCACGTCTCTTGGGTCGTGGTAGAAGTTACCATGTTCGATTAAACCATCAGATAACACGTATTTATCCATTTTCTCGATAAACCGAGTTACCCCGAAAATAGTTTATCAGATACGGACAACCTCAAATCTCCTCCGTTTATGCTCAAAATTTGTGTGGAATCTTTATCTGAGAAAATAAAATGTTTTTGTAATTTACAGTCGTTTCTGACCCGGGGCCGCAAAATAACGAAATTCGTGTAATATAGGTTGCAATTTGGACCGTTCGTGAGCTCGTATTGAGTCATGTTTCATTTTCTCACGAGTTTTATACCACGTGTCCTGGCGTGTGTTAGTAGTTATCCTGTTCGAATAAACCAACAGTTAACAAGTGTTTATCCATTTTCACGATAAACAAGGGTACCTCCGAAAAACGTTTATCGGTTACCGACACCTCCAAATCTCCTCCGTTTATGCTTAAAATTTACGTGGGAGCTTTATCTGAGCCAATAAAATGTTTGTGTGATTTAATGCTACTTATGACCCGGGGCCATAAAATATTGAAAACCGTGTATTAGGCTGTAATTTGTGCCGTTTGGGAGATCGTACTGAGCTGTGTTTCAGTTTCTCACGATTTTATTACCACGTGTCCTGGGTCTTGGTAGAAGTTACTGTGTTCGATTAAACCAACATATAACAAGTATTCATCCATTTTCTCGATAAAACGAGTTACCCTAGAAAAATGTTTATCACATACCGACAACCTCACATCTCCTCCGTTTATGTTCAACATTTGCGTGGGAGATTTAGCTGAGCCAATAAAATGTTTGTGTGATTTACTACCATTTCTGAGTCGGGGCCACAAAATACCGAAAATCGTGTACTATGTGCTGTAATTTGGGCCGTTCGGGATGTCGTACTGGACTGCGTTTCATTTTCTCATGATTTTTGTACCACGTGTCCTGGGTCGTGGTAGAAGTTACCATGTTTGATTAAACCATCAGATAACACGTATTTATCCATTTTCTCGATAAACGAATTACCCCGAAAAACGTTTATTAGATACAGACTACCTTAAATCTCCTCCGTTTATGCTCAAAATTTGTGTGGAATCTTTATCTCAGAAAATAAAATGTTTTTATAATTTACAGTCATTTCTGACCCAGTGTGACACCCTCAAATTTGCGGAAAGAAAAAAAATAATTTAAATACATAACGAAGGGTGTCATAAATAAAAAGGTTCATTACAAAAGCAAATTAATATTATACATAAGAATTATACAAGACGGGAGACATATCTCCCGTATAAATACGGAAATAAAAGAGTGTATAATAATATACAATCTAATAACCGAATATAGGTCCAAGGTAAATACTTCGCTCGCTAGCTCGTCAATGTACCCAAAGTATGCATCACCACCTGTTCGACCGCATTAAATATAAACACGGAAGCCACAGTCAGTGGGGAGTACTCCGAGTCCTTTTCAGCCACGAAATGTCAAGTTTAATAAACATGAATACTTAAATCAATTATTGCAATACAAAACTTAAACATATATGATATGCTTTTCATGTTATGAAACAGATAACTAACAAATAACCTAGCATGTGACAGCTATCATGTGAGACCGATAATAAACTATAACCCGAGGTAGGGAAGCTGGTATGCTAGCTCAGAGGTTCCTCTCATAAACATGGCCGTGATACACTCAAACCCTAATCAACACGTAATCATGTGAATCAGTTAACAACCGGTAATCCAAACTCTATCAACCTTAGCCGGCTTGCATCTCACCTTCTAAGATTCATAGAATCATCAAACATGAAAGACCAATACGTCTAGAAACAGGCATAAGTTCTTAGGACAGTCAATAGAAGACTTCTGTAACTAGAGTCTATACCACGAGGTAGGATATACTTAAATATTTAGGCTCAGCGGTCACTCCGGTAACATGGCCCAAATACCCAAGCACACATCTGGGCTCAGCGGTTACACTAATAACATGGCCCAGATCCAAAGCACATATCTTAGCTCAGAGGTTACCCTAAGAACATGTCCAAGATACGACTCAACCCTAAACCTAGACTGCGCAGACCTAGAGAAATGCGAAGATCCATCGCATCCAAGACCCATGATACAATCACATGAGTACCCCTAAGAAGATCCATCAAAGGGGTGGCTAGTACTAAAGCTGGCTCCATTTCCCAAAGTGGAAACCATGGCAGCCATGCCCCGACTTGAAGATCCATCAAGCCGGGAACACAAAAGCTATCAAGCGGCAAACTCCATATGCTCGTTAACGATAGTACGGCCTATCAATGTCATGGTCCAAGATACTCATTTAGAATTAGAATGGTCAAGACGCCATACACTCATAATTCTCTATGGGTACTTAGTCAACACGACACCAACCATATAATTAAACAGTCACCGGAAAAACATCCTATCATGTGACTACTTGCATATAAATCATAATCAACTATCATATCGCCTCATATCTACTAAGGCTCAATCATTCATTCATTAAAATAAAACCTTACCTGAAGACAAATCCCCGACCCGAGTCCCGCGACGGGTCATCAGTCAACCGGGGCTGACTAGATCTTAGTTTGACCAAACCCGTTTGGTCAAACCGGCTAGAAACAGAGTCTTAGCCCTCGAGGCTTGAACATAAGAATATCACATTCCTTTCATGTTATTTCCTTCTATTTCTAACATGTGAATTATTAAAATCATACGAAAACCCGTTTAACTTAACGGATATCATTTAAACTACCATCTCGTATTATAATTTCTAACATGTGGGAAATAGTAATTTTATGAAAACCCTTTTTAATTAAATATTTTACTTATTAATATTTCTCACTTGCTAATTATTACAAAACGCGATAAAAATAACGATAACTCCAAAACCGTCACAAGTCCCAAGGTGGGACCCACGGGCTGATTTTGGGCCAACTTGACACGGCCTGGACTGGGCCCCACGGCCTGTTATGGGCTGTTTTGGCTTTTTATCAACTTAACTAAAAACCGTTTCCTAATATTTCCCGCATGCTTTAACGTAATTAAAACCCGGCAAAACAACAACATAACAATTAAACATCGACACAACCCAAAGACCAAAACCCGGACCCACCATGGACCAACCCAGACCGGGTCTGAACCGGCCTGGACCGGCCTGTTTTGGACCGGTTTCCAGCCCCAAAACAGCCACCCTACACGGTTTTCCCCAACCACAAACACCAAATTATTTCCAACATGCTTTTAATTAACAACATCCATTTTAAACATCCAATTCATCCATCATGCATACAAAAATCATGATTTTGAAGAAACCATAAAAATTTGTCAATAACACTAACATGTTTATAAATTCATACAACATAATAAAATCAACAACTTATCATGTTACTACTAAAAATCCATAAATCATAATAACATGCATAAAAACAAAAGATGAACCAAAAATAAAAGAAACAAAAACTATGTAACATATATTCGTCGAGTAACTCGGAATCGTTACCTTAGCTAGTAAAATCAATTAGCACCAAAATAAGAAGTAAAGAAAAATAAGAAACCCGTCTTCTAATCTTCTCCTAAAATCTACGAGTCACCAAACTCGTCTTCAAAGTCTTCCCCTATAAGAAATGACAAGAAAAACATTATTAGAATTAAAACTTTGATTTTCCATAATTAAAGTGTTGAAAACGATTTTGACGGAATTGAAAATAAACCGTACTTGAAGATGGAGAGCGAAGAGGAGATTCTAGAAATATAAGTTAGGACTGATTTAATTAAGAAATGAAGGTTTTATGATGATTTTGCTCAAGAACGACGAAGAACAAATGAAGAACGACAAAGAACGAATGAAGAACGATGAAGAACGATTAATTAGATCTTAATTTGATTGATTGTTAAATGAAAAGTTGTTGGTGAGTAATCAAAAGAAAGAAAATATCAAGGCTTAAGAGGGGAAAAAGAGACGTGTGAAATGGAGAGGAATCGGGTCTGTTTTTACGCGATTTGCGGAGTTTAAGTTGACAGACCGATAAAGTTACAAATATCTTAGATATTTTTATTAGTTTTTTCATATTAATTAAAAGATCTAATATGAGTGGAAAAAAAGTGACATGGGGCGTATGACTCATGTCAAAGTCGAGTTTCGGGACTTAAGTTGACCCGGGAATAGTTAAATGACGTTTGGGTTAAAACCGTAAAATTATTCTTTAAATTCCGAATAAATTCAAAATAATTATATTAAATTATGATAAATCTAAATAAATCTTAATAAAAATAAATTAAAATTTATTATTTTTCAAATATAATTTTCGTTCTTTAAAATTACGAAGCGAGTCGGGAAAAGTCAACGAAAGTCAAAGTTGACTAAAAAGTCGAGAAAAGTCAAAGATGACTTAAAAGTCAAGAAAAGTTTATGACGATTTAAAAGTCAAGAAAAGTCAATGACGACTTTTAAAAAGTCAAGAAAAAGTCAAAGACGACTGAAAAGTCAAGAAAAGTCAAAGATGACTAAAAACGGTCTTTTCATGAAATCTCTCAGAAATTCCAAATACGAACGCGGAATTTCAAAATACGACTCGAAACAATAAATTCTATTTTAAAAACTTAAGTTCTACTGAAAAGTGTTAGTAAATATTTTTACTAGAAAAATTGGGTACTTTTCGGGTTGTTACACCCAGGGCCGCAAAATACCGAAATTCGTGTAATATAGGTCGCAATTTGGACCGTTCGGGAGCTCGTATTGGGTCATGTTTCATTTTCTCACGAATTTTATACCACGTGTCCTGGCGTGTGTTAGTAGTTATCCTGTTCGAATAAACCAACAGTTAACAAGTGTTTATCCATTTTCACGATAAACAAGGGTACCTCCGAAAAACGTTTATCGGTTACCGACACCTCCAAATCTCGTTCGTTTATGCTCAAAATTTGCGTGGAAGCTTTATCTGATCCAATAAAATGTTTGTGTGATTTACTACCATTTCTGCCCCGGGGTCACAAAATACCGAAAACCGTGTATTAGGCTGTAATTTGTGCCGTTTGGGAGTTCGTACTGGGCTGCGATTCAGTTTCTCACGATTTTATTACCACGTGTCCTGGGTCTTGGTAGAAGTTACCGTGTTCGATTAAACCAACATATAACAAGTATTTATCCATTTTCTCGATAAAACGAGTTACCCTCGAAAAACGTTTATCGCATACCGACACCCTCACATCTCCTCCGTTTATGTTCAAAATTTGCGTGGGAGATTTAGCTGAGCCAATAAAATGTTTGTGTGATTTACTGCCATTTCTGACTCGGGGCCACAAAATACCGAAAACCGTGTACTATGGGCTGTAATTTGGGCCGTTCAGGATATCGTACTGGGCTGCGTTTCAGTTTCTCACAATTTTTGTACCACGTGTCCTGGGTCGTGGTAGAAGTTACAATGTTCGATTAAACCATCAGATAACACGTATTTATCCATTTTCTCGATAAACCGAGTTACCCCGAAAATAGTTTATCAGATTCGGACAACCTCAAATCTCCTTCGTTTATGCTTCAAATTTGTGTGGAATCTTTATCTGAGAAAATAAAATATTTTTGTAATTTACAGTCATTTCTGACTCGGGGCCGCAAAATACCGAAATTCGTGTAATATAAGTTGCAATTTGGACTGTTCGGGAGCTCGTATTGGGTCATGTTTCATTTTCTCACGAATTTTATACCACGTGTCCTGGCGTGTGTTATTAGTTATCCTGTTCGAATAAACCAACAGTTAACAAGTGTTTATCTATTTTCACGATAAACAAGGGTACCTCCGAAAAACGTTTATCGGTTACCGACACCTCCAAATCTCCTCCGTTTATGCTTAAAATTTACGTGGGATCTTTATCTGAGCCAATAAAATGTTTGTGTGATTTAAGTCTATTTATGACCCGGGGCCATAAAATACCGAAAACCGTGTATTAGGATGTAATTTGTGCCGTTTGGGAGATCGTACTGGGCTGCGTTTCAGTTTCTCACGATTTTATTACCACGTGTCCTGGGTCTTGGTAGAAGTTACCGTGTTCGATTAAACAAACATATAACAAGTATTCATCCATTTTCTCGATAAAACGAGTTACCCCCGAAAAACGTTTTATCGCATACCGACAACCTCACATCTCCTCCATTTACGTTCAAAATTTGCGTGGGAGACTTAGCTGAGCCA
The DNA here is from genome assembly GCA_022085475.1 of Heliosperma pusillum. Taxonomy (NCBI): domain Eukaryota; kingdom Viridiplantae; phylum Streptophyta; class Magnoliopsida; order Caryophyllales; family Caryophyllaceae; genus Heliosperma; species Heliosperma pusillum. The sequence goes on from JAIUZE010005985.1 coordinate 6,778, forward strand.
ATAAAATGTTTGTGTGATTTACTGCCATTTCTGACTCGGGGCCACAAAATACCGAAAATCGTGTACTATGTGCTGTAATTTGGGCCGTTCGGGATGTCGTACTGGACTGCGTTTCATTTTCTCATGATTTTTGTACCACGTGTCCTAGGTCATGGTAGAAGTTAACATGTTTGATTAAACCATCAGATAACACGTATTTATCCATTTTCTCGATAAACGAATTACCCCAAAAAACGTTTATTAGATACGGACTACCTCAAATCTCCTCCGTTTATGCTCAAAATTTGTGTGGAATCTTTATCTGAGAAAATAAAATGTTTTTGTTATTTACAGTCATTTCTGTCCCGGGGCCGCAAAAAATACCGAAAATCGTGTAATATAGGTTGCAATTTGGATTGTTCGGGAGCTCGTATTGGGTCATGTTTCATTTTCTCGCGAATTTTATATCACGTGTCCTGGCGTGTGTTAGTAGTTATCATGTTCGAATAAATCAACAGTTAACAAGTGTTTATCTATTTTCACGATAAACAAGGGTACCTCCGAAAAACGTTTATCGGTTACCGACACCTCCAAATCTCCTCTGTTTATGCTTAAAATTTACGTGGGAGCTTTATCTGAGCCAATAAAATGTTTGTGTGATTTAATGCTACTTATGACCCGGGGCCATAAAATACCTAAAATCGTGTATTAGGCTGTAATTTGTGCCGTTTGGGAGATCGTACTGAGCTGCGTTTCAGTTTCTCACGATTTTATTACCACGTGTCATTGGTCTTGTTAGAAGTTACCGTGTTCGATTAAACCAACATATAACAAGTATTCATCCATTTTCTCGATAAAACGAGTTACCCCCGAAAAACGTTTATCGCATACCGATAGACCTGGCAAACGGGTCAATCGGATCGGGTTCGGGTCGGGCTAGTTCGGGTCGGATAAGTTCGGGTCTATCGTTGATTTCGGGTTATTTCGGGTCAGGTTGGGTTATTTCGGGATTCGGGTTTGTTTCAGGTTTGTTGTCGGGTCCGTTTCGGGTCAACCGGGTCGGGTTATTTCGGGTCGGGTCATTTTCGGGTCAAAGAATAAGATACAAAGGGCCATTTTATGTCTTTTTGGTTCAATTAAAGCTATGTTTTGTCGGGTCATTTTCGGGTTGAGTGATTTTGAATCGGGTTATTTTCGGGTCGGGTCAGTTACGGGTCAAGAAATATCGGGTCATGTTCGGGTCGGGTCAGGTTCAATCGGGTTTCGGGTCACATTCGGGTGTTGTAGTTCGGGTTAATTTCGGGTCACGGGTCGGGTAATTCGGGTCGGGTCAATCGGGTCGGGTTGCTTTTGCCAGGTCTACATACCGACAACCTCACATCTCCTCCGTTTATGTTCAAAATTTGCGTGGGAGATTTAACTGAGCCAATAAAATGTTTGTGTGATTTACTGCCATTTCTGACTCGGGGCCACAAAATAACGAAAATCGTGTACTATTGGCTGTAATTTGGGCCGTTCGGGATGTCGTACTGGACTGCGTTTCATTTTCTCATGATTTTTGTACCACGTGTCCTGGGTCGTGGTAGAAGTTATCATGTTTGATTAAACCATCAGATAACACGTATTTATCCATTTTCTCGATAAACGAATTACCCCGAAAAACGTTTATTAGATACAGACTACCTCAAATCTCCTCCGTTTATGCTCAAAATTTGTGTGGAATCTTTATCTGAGAAAATAAAATGTTTTTGTTATTTACAGTCATTTTTGTCCCGGGGCCGCAAAAAATACCGAAAATCGTGTAATATAAATTGCAATTTGGATTGTTCGGGAGCTCGTATTGGGTCATGTTTCATTTTCTCGCGAATTTATACCATGTGTCCTGGCGTGTGTTAGTAGTTATCCTGTTCGAATAAACCAACAGTTAACAAGTGTTTATCTATTTTCACGATAAACAAGGGTACCTCCGAAAAACGTTTATCGGTTACCGACACCTCCAAATCTCCTCCGTTTATGCTTAAAATTTACGTGGGAGCTTTATCTGAGCCAATAAAATGTTTGTGTGATTTAATGCTATTTATGATCCGGGGCCATAAAATACCGAAAACCGTGTATTAGGCTGTAATTTGTGCCGTTTGGGAGGTCGTACTGGGCTGCGTTTCAGTTTCTCACGATTTTATTACCACGTGTCCTGGGTCTTGGTAGAATTTACCGTGTTCAATTAAACCAACATATAACAAGTATTCATCCATTTTCTCGATAAAACGAGTTACCCCCGAAAAACGTTTATCAGACACTGACATCTTCACATCTCCTCCTTTTATGCTCAAAATTTGCAAGGGAGCTTTATCCGATCCAATAAACTGTTTGTGTGATTTACTGCCATTTCTGACCCGGGGCCACAAAATACCGAAAACCGTGTATTAGGCTGTAATTTGGGCTGTTTGGGAGGTCGTACTGGGCCGTTTGGGAGGTCGTACTGGGCTGCGTTTCAGTTTCTCACGATTTTGTTACCACGTGTCTTGGGTCTTGGTAGAAGTTACCGTGTTCGATTAAACCAACATATAACAAGTATTTATCCTTTTTCTCGATAAAACGAGTTACCCTCGAAAAACGTTTATTGTATACTGACACCTTCACATCTCCTCCGTTTATGCTCAAAATTTGAGTGGAATATTTGTCTGAGAAAATAAAATGTTTTTGTGATTTACAGTCATTTCTGGCCCGGGCCGCAAAATACCGAAATTCGTGTATCATGCGCTGCAATTTGGGTCGTTCGGGAGCTCGTATTGGGTCATGTTTCATTTTCTCACGAATTTTATACCACATGTCCTGGGGTGTGTTAGTAGTTATCCTGTTCTATTAAACCAATAGTTAACAAGTGTTTATCCATTTTCACGATAAATAGGGGTACCCCCGAAAAACGTTTATCGCTTACCGACACCATCAAATCTTATCTGTTTATGCTCAAAACTTGCGTGGGAGCTTTATCTGAGCCAATGAAATGTTTGTGTGATTTACTGCCATTTCTGACCCGGGTCACAAAATACCGAAAACCGTGTATTAGGCTTTAATTTGGGTCGTTTGGGAGGTCGTACTGGGCTGCGTTTCAGTTTCTCACGATTTTATTACCACGTGTCCTGGGTCTTGGTAGAAGTTACCGTGTTCGATTAAACCAACATATAACAAGTATTTATCCATTTTCTCGATAAAACGAGTTGCCCTCGAAAAACGTTTATCGCATACCGACACCCTCACATCTCCTCCGTTTATGCTCAAAATTTGCGTGGGAGATTTATCTTAGACAATAAAATGTTTGTGTGATTTACTGTCATTTCTGACCCGAGGCCACAAAATACCGAAAACTGTGTATTAACTCGACATTTTTCAGTTTTTATAAGTAATAATTCATTGATTATTTTAATCAAACAATTAGATATCTTAATTGGAATACTAGGTTGAATTCCGTGCGAATGCACGACATTTTTTAGATAAGATAAGTGGTAGATTGAGAACTAATGACAATTCTAGGAGATGATACAAAACATTAGGTCCTAGACTCCTAGATGTATGGTTAACTCTAGATTTGTCATGTATAATAACAACATCCGATCATTTTATGATAAAAATTTATTGACTTTTTATAATATGAGTTGTGGCTAAATATATAGTATTAGTAATCATTAGTTTTGTGTAATAAAAGTACAAGTTTTCATTAAAATACACATTTTATTACCCTTTTCAATTCGCTTGATTAATTTTACAATTTCGATATTTTTTTTCTCAAATCAAAATACAAGGATGAAAAATATAAAAATTTAATGAGTTATCAATTAAAATTTATAAATAATATGTCTAAAAGTAAAAATCTATATATCGTGCATGCATTGCCCGAGGTTTATAACTTTTAATTAATTCACATTGTACTCCGTGATAAAAAAAAAAACACGCCCTTTCAATTCATTTTACTATGCAGTATCATTTAACTAGTTTTATTAAGAACAGGCGGGATCACAATTTACACGTTGATTATAATTCAAAATTATCAGGAATCAAGTAATAGAATATAGTTATAATATATGGGCCTCAACCATACTTAAGATTTTGGTTGAGATGCTTCATCTATCATGGTATCAGAGCCAGTGTGATCCAAGGCCACGGGTTCAAACCCTGGCAGCCGATATACTACTCTTCGCCTAATGGGCATTCGAGCGATGGAGCATAATATAAAACAAGATTGATGATACGTAAAACTTATCAAGGACTCATTTGCTACGAAAATTACCCAAGACTATTGTTCACTTGTCATCTTAAGTGGAACCACAAATGGTCCCCCACTTTTTCCTTGATCTTTGTGCCAAAATGAAATGATAACAATTCAACGGAACGGACAGAGTACTTCGTAAGTAAATTACTCGATCTGCCTCGCTTCCTCGTTCACGATTATGATCTCCATTTCCTTAAAAAAAATTAAAATAAAAAAATTAGGATCTCCATTGCCGCACGTCTTTGATATTAATAAATAGGAAATTCTATATTTCTTGTGCTAACTAGGGGTGTTAACGAGCAAGCCGAGCCCGAGCTTGGCTTGTGCTCAAGAACCAAAACTCGAGCTCGAGCCAATCTCGAGGTTACCCGTGCTTGAAAAAATGTGCTCAAGTTTGCGAATTTTAACGCGAGTTTGAGCCAAACTCGAACTCAAATCGAGCCTATATATAATTGTGAAATTCTATGTTTTTTTGCTTCATATTTTCAATGACAAGGATAGAAGGTTAAATGTAAAAATATTTGACAAAAAAGCGAGACACTAGAATGTTGTTTGTGTAATGTAAAATAACAGAAAACAAAAGTTATCAGAAAGTTAAAATGATTCTTGTAAAAATTTCATACCTCTTCGTGCGCCTGCGTTCGATATTGCTTGTCCCTGTCTGCAGCAGGAACTAACTTGGCAATCACCTTATGCAAAATTGTCCGATTTGCAGAGATTCCAATGATTGAACACATGACGAAGATTACTATGGCTATCCATAAGGTGTTGTGTGCTATTACAACGTAGATACCGGTCACGAAGGCTAACAAGGTGCCATATAAGGACTGCATTAGTATGAACACACTTCGATCGACCAATAACCGAGCCATGTCAGGATCTGAAACCATTGACCAGATCAAGCAGAACAGGACCAACATGGAAGTACACATTGCATATACATCCGCTAGTAAAAATACTAAGAAACCCGCATTCTTAGCAAGAAGGGCTTGTCCAGTATCACTATTAATGCCACCGGGAAGAGTGAATCCTGCTGCGAATGTAATTGTCGCTAAGAGTGCAGCAACAACAGAGAGAGTGTTTCTTATTTCCTCCAAATTGGTCCCGGGATCTATATATGATGTTTTTGGGTATGGATTCACTTTGATATGCTTGCACATTTTCTCCTGCAAGTAACAAATGTCCTCAATATTATAATATACATGTGAATTATTTGGACAAAAATAATTACATTAAGTAGTCTTATGACCGTGATTCGTGTTTTTTGGTAATCCTTTTGTGCGTACTAGGTAAACCCTTGGGTATACGTGATAGTCTGTTAACCACGCATGCCAGGTAAGCCATCCGATGGTGACAGGCTCGAAGTGTATAAGGCAAAGCCCAAGGGCATAAATACTCAACAAGATTGCTCTGGGGAGACTTAAACCTGAGACCCGTGAAAATTTCACTCAATTTTTAACTACTAGACCACACATTTACGGGTACTGATGAATAAGGTTGGTAAAACATACCCAGTCGTCATTTTCAGTACAAAGCTTGGCAAGCAAGTCCATGGCAGTTGTACCATTGTCGTTTGGTGTAGTCTGCTCAATCTCAGTATCAAGTAGAAGTGCCTTAGCAAGAAGCATGTCTTTTCTCTCTAGTGCACGGTGCAATGGTGTTGCACCATCATGATCAGCTGTGTTCTTAAGCTCTTCAATCGAAGGAATTTTAAGAAAATTAACGTAATGCTCATATGTATGTAGTTTTATGTGGTGGAGGGGAGTGTCATCTCTTTCGCGACAAACCCTTTGTAAGTCTTGGCAGTTATCGACAAAGGCAAGAAGCGCAGGGGTCTCTCCTCTTTTACATGCTTCAATCAAATCAAAGGGTTCTTTTTCTATAAGATAAGGGTTGGTTAATAGATTTTCTAGCCAAATAGCGTTGCTTTGCTTTGCAAAATCAAGGGCCGTCTTTCCTTGGTCATCTCGCAAGTTCATGATCCACCAGTATTTCTCAAGCAACTTTCTTCCGATTACCGCTACATTCATCAAATAATAGTAATTAAATTTACGGAAAAAAATACCTCTTTAAAAGAGTTCAGATGAACAATTACTGTACTGTATTATATTCCTTTCGTCAGAATCTGTTTACCCAAAAAAACAGAGGTGCAAGGTAAAATAAAAGAAATGTACCTGGACAACGCGATAAACTATGAACCACAGTTATTCCGTCATCACGACGGAGCATGTGGTAACGAGGTTCCTCAATTCTCATGATCTCAAAAATAACTCGTTCACAGCCAGACTGAACAGAAAGAAAGAAGGGACTTTCACCCTTGTTGTTGCGAATCTGACATACGGTTGGGTCGACTGACAGGATATGTAGAGCAAGGTCTTCATGTTTGAAACTCAAGGCACAATGAAATGGTGTGTTTCCATGAATGTTCTTGATTTTCCATGGAGGGCAATCTACCGCTTCTATGTCCTGGTTTTGACCGTTGTCTTTACTCGGTTCTTGCTGATAACCATGTATCAAGATTTGCCCTAGTTCGGAGACCTTTCTTGCGGCTATATGCAACGGAGTGTCTGAGCTCTCCTTTTCTTTCCCAAAAATCATTACCTTAAAGATTTTGGTCTTCATGTTAGCGAAATAATCTCCTTCTAACAGTATCTTACACGGCCCCGTCTCTCCTTCCTCCGTCCATTGATGAAGTATGGAGAATCCATTTTTATTAACCTTTTCTATCCAGTCCTCAAATTTTTGTAACAGCAATATCACCACATTATCTGTTTTTTTTTCATGCAACTCACACCTAAATTAGACCGTAACAATGTAGAAAAACAGAGAATGTATATTTTACAATCAAATACAATACATGTGAAAGCGCTAGGCGTACTGACGTGATGGGGTCCCAAAGCGATGAGGCGCAAGGCTAGAGGCAAAGACTATGCTCATACTTTTGCACTCAAGCCACACCGATGTTTCAAACCGGGTCATACAATGCAATGACTATTCGGATTTTTTTTTTGCGGGATACTCGAATCTCAATAATGCGTACTTACAAAATTGGCATGGATTACAATTTCAAATCTTTTAGTTATATTTTTCTATGAAGGATTTTGAAGTGTTAGGGGAAGTGACCTGTAACCGAGTATGAGAAAACTCTCAGCCAAATGTAAATAAGAACAAGTAAGGTGTTGTGATTAAAACAATTCTATAACGTGTTGTGCATTGTTCAAAACGTAATCAATTTACACATTTGTATTTGAAACAAACAATGAAGTTTTCTGTAGTTACTAATTACTCTCGTTGTCTCTGTCATTTGATTGAGACGAACGAAGTATATTCGAAGATGTTAAGCAGCCTTTTTACCGTTAATTTGATTAAAATTCAAATATTTGGGAGGTAAATGAAATTAGATAAGCAACTGGGTATTACCGGAATGGCACTATCTCATTTTCCAGGTGGAAAACCCGCCATCCCACGAACCTGAATCTAGATGTACATGTAGTAGGCCGGTTAAGAATAGAGAAAGGTGGCGAAAATGAAAAGAGGTAAGAATCTGATTTAGTCATACTGTCAGGTATTCGATCCATGCCTATAATGATTTGAGTAAATCCGCCGTGAAAGGATTACTCTATGGTCAATAAGGGTGGACAACTCAGTTTACAACACAGAAAACCGAAAAAAAAAAAGAAAAGAAAAATATATGCAGTACTGCAGTAGTGACCTGAGCAATTGGTGGCGTAAACGAAAGGGGTGACGGAAACTCTGTAGCGGAAAACGGAAGTTGAAGAAAGAGGAGACATCAAGATCATCTCAACAACAAGATTACATCCATACTTGATCGGAGTATGATTGTTTTTGCAATGAAATTGTTTAAGACTACTCCGTATTATATACTCCCTCCCATCCAGATCAAAGTTACACTTACCTTATTTGAACCATCCAAACCAAACTACCCATTCCTTTTTGGGTAACAAATAAGACCAAATATTCTTCATCTACCCTATATATTTATACAAAATGCCATTATCCCACCCACCCAACTAACATTAAATATTCAAGTGGTCCTACTTCCATTCCAATACTACCCTTCATTTATCAAATTTTTCTTAAAACTTGTGCTCCCTCGTAACCTTTGGTTTGGATGGGAGGGAGTATATATATGAGGTATTATCTTACAACTCGTTGCATAGTTCCGGAGTTCTAGGATAAATTTTTTGGATAAGACAAAAAGAGCACTTTCCTAGCAAAACAATTGTGTTAGATTCGTTATTGCGCATGAACCGCACCCATATGGAAGAGAGAGTCTGGTTTGAAAGACCAAGGATGTTCCAACTCAAAACCAATTGACAATGAATGGAATAACTAATTGTTTTAAATGTTAGAAAACTCTCTCATGTTTTTCCAATGTGTGATACTAACATGTACTCTTTTTGTCTCATGGGTGAGCTATATCTTGACACTCCCCTCAAATATGAGGTCCCCTTTTTCCGACAGACTAGACCTTTTTCTTTTCTGCGGTTGACTGCGATTTCTTAGACTTTTTCTCCTTTTTATTTTCACCATGATCTCTCATATCATGTTAGATTCGTTCGAGAGTCGAGACCTGAGCCGCAATCGTATGGAGACGAGAGGGTCTCATTTAAAAGACGAAGGATGTTCCAACTCAAATTATCCTAACTAATTTGGAATGTTATTTTAATTATTTTAGGCTTATACTCCGTAACAGATATATACGTCTTAAAAGAAATCAAGTGAAATAATTGGTATACAAGGGAGTGTTTGGCAGAAGACATTTACTACCTTACGGATCAAAGAACAAGATTAGTAGAGTATTAAGAATAGTATTATTACTCGTAATTAGGTAATGACAGCTAACACCATTAATAGAATATTACTCCTACTTGGGAGTTAGTTGACTTACTTGCTATTTATTAGGTAATGACAGCTAAATAAATGGATCATTGCAACATGTAAGGGGACATCAAAGAACCAGTGATTAGTGATCGGCTGTGCCGTTGACTTGATCTGACAACCTGTCACTTTGGATTTCGGAACAGTAAATATAATAATTTTTCCAATTAGTCTCCCTTAAAATGAAACTACCGGTTTCAAAATAAAAACGTTCACATGCTAATAAGATATAAACATAATAGTTGGACCTCAACCATAACCTTTAAATCTTTGGTTGAAATGGTACATCTGTTATTCTGTTGTGCGGAAGTGTGAATGCGACTCTAAGAGTCACATATCTAACATATCATGGTATTGGTATTGGGGCTTGTGCCCTATCCACTCTTCAATTTAAAGACAAATGTAACCCAGTTTAAATGGTCATATTTTATCATAAAAATGATTACATAAGACCGTCCAAAAGCTTTAGATGGAATAGTCATGTAGTCCTTCTAAAATGAGAATTAGTGTTTTTTTATTAGACCACTATTGGTTGAGAATCAATTATCAGACGTGGTAACGTCTACTAATTAGAAGTTGTTTGCTGGCAAAAACAATTGACAGAATTGAAGGAAAAAATAATTCAGGTCTAAACTAATTAGAAGTTCTTCCTAGACTTTTAAGCTCATTAATAATGCTAGAAAATCGAGAGGCTAAACTATTGATGGACTCGTCCTTCAACATATGGAACATCTCATATTTTTTTATGAGAAGGTCTATACGTTGTTTCTTAACTTGTATGGTTCCCTCGAGTGCGAGGTCAAGGACGTCCCATATTTGTTTAGCCGTCGTACAACCGGATATACGACTCACTTCCTCCTCACCAACACATCGTTGAAGAATAGTCATGGCTTTGGAATTTTTCTCGGCCAATATAAAATCATTTTCATTGTAATCTCTTTCGAGTTTAACCGTAGAATATCCCGTCATCATGTCCTTATCTTCAATAATGAGTGGTCCATCTTTGATGATTTTCCAACATTGGTAATCAATACTTTTGATGTAGTGTTCCATTTTGAGTTTCCACCATCCAAAATTCTCACCGGTAAATACCGGGATCTTGGAGTGTTTTGAGGAATCCATAGGCCTAGAATCAAACTCAAAGGCGATTAGCCTCGATCAAGAGCACGAGGCTCTGATACCAATTGAAGGGTTTGGATTCCAAGTACCTAAGAGGGGGAGGGGGTGAATTAGGTACCACTTTAAAATTTTCAACTTAATCTTTATTGTTTAAAGAAAGTTGATAGTTGTCAAGAAGAACAAATGGATACACTGAATGAACAAGGTTATCAAGAGTGTATTGCTAAATTAGAAAGTTGCTGTAAAGTGACTGTCACAGTGAGTCTGACTGTTACTTGTTCGTTTTAGCAGATGAGGTAAAGGCTACAATACGAAAGTAACAGTATCCGAGACTGTTGCACTAAACAGAAATGCGAAACAAGCAAGTAAAGAAAAGTGCAGCGGAAATTAAACAAATAAGAAAGATAACACAGGAGTTTTGAATTGGTTCAGCCATTTTGAAAGGCCTACGTCCAATCTTCTTCTTATTGATTCAATTAAGTAATATACTCCGACTACCTAAGACCCTTACAATAAAAAGGACCAACAACCTACTCTAGTTGCGAAATGAATTCAAGACTACTCCGTCTCAAACTCGACTCTTCTTCTAAGAAAGTTACAAGATCAAATTCCCTGATTTTCTTCTTGTGGAAAGAACGAAGGCGAATTCATTAAGATCTAACTATTCTAGATAGAAGAATACAATACGTAACGCAACAGTTGTCATGTCTGTAACTTTTGAAGACTTTGAAGAAAGTTTGCAAATATTAAAAGCTTAAGAACTTTGAAGAAAATTTGCAAAGCAGTAAGTTTGATTTCTCTGGAAAGTCTTGAAGAAATGAGAGAGGTGAGCTCTCTATTTATAGAGGAAGAAGTGATTTGAAAAGGTTAAAGAAGAGCCTTGAGAAAGTCCACTCTCACGCATGTGGGCAAAGTGAATGTCCTTGCATAAGGCTTTCACAAGTGACAAAGTGTCTCAGAAAAGTGGGCTGCTCAAGATGCATGAAGTGCTTTACCCTTGGGTGAAAGTCATAAGATGACAAACTCATATGGGAACAAGCCAAGTGTTGCTTTTCTTTTTGAGAAAAAGTTTGTTTGTGCAAATGAGGAAAAACACTTTCAAATGATTCCTTCTTATCATTTTCAAATCACGTTCAAAATCATTTCAAGGATGGTTCAAGTAACTTTTCAAAAATAGCAGAAAGATTTTGTTTTAGAAAGTCTTTGAAAAGTTTCAGACATGTGCAACAGTCGTCCTCACTGTTACACTGAACATGTGAGGTAACGGTTGCCAAGACTGTTGCATTTGTAAGTACCATACTCTTCTACCTTTACAAAGCTAAAACATGTTCATTGTTACACCACCAACAAGGAAAGATGAGTTTGAAAAAGGGGCAAGTTTTATGTTACACCACCAAAGCAAAATGAGATAATGTTAGAATAAGTAGGGAGGGGTTAAAACAGGATCACTCTTCATCCGAGCCGTCCTCTGAGTCGTCCTCGTCACTTGCAACACCATACTTATCCTTGATAATGTTGGACAGAATGTCAACTTCACCCTTTGTAGAATCCACTAATTGTTGAAGCACATCCAACTTTTCTTCAACCCAAGTCTTTAAACCCCGAATCTCAGCCAATATAGTCCCACATAATTCTTCATTAACCCCACCTTTGCTAGATGAGCCGACCACCACATCCTTATCCTTAGCGAATTTCACATCCTCCAATTTCCCTTTCGATTCTTTGAGCATCATTTTACCCAAGTTCCCCGTGGTCATAACATCATAAAGCCCGAGAGACCCCACGGTTTTATCAGTCAATACGCCCTTAGCTTTTAGAGCTAAGGAGATCCAGAGGCCATAGGGAAGACGAAGAAGGTCTTTGAGAGGGAAGTTCCTTTTTTGAATTTTGGAGGCTAAGACGGATATTCGGTGACACATAAGTCGGGGTAGGCTGATTTGTTTGTGGGTGGCTAGGTGAAAGACAAGGTATTGTTTGGCTATTGAGAGTTTTCCACGGTCATTTGAGGGGTAAATGGTTCGACAGATGAGATTGAACAGAAGACGGTGTTGGGTGAGCAATTTTTTGGATTCAAGAGTGGTGCAAACTTTGGTTTTGGGCATTAAAGTCTTGGCCACATCTAAGGGTGCAGCATATGGAAGAACTGGCCAGAGTTTGTCAGAGGGAATTTTATCGTAACCATCATCGGTCACTCCAAGAACATCAGCAAGGAAAGCAGGAGTGATGGAAAAGGACTTACCATTGACTCGGGAAGATAGTGTCAAGGAGTCAGACACTCGGACTGTTGCATAGAACTGGAGGATTTCACTTACATATACCGGATGTGGAGTCTCAAGCAACGTGCCCCATCCTTGAGCATCAATGGCGTCGCCGAAAGTGGTAAAAGCAGGAGAGGAAGAGTACCATTCACTCGTATAGATCCGCGGGTTATGAATGACAGCCTTTTTGAGTAGGAGTTCACAGTTGGCCACAGTGGATGGTTGTAGATCTAGTTTGAGAAGTTGGTGCTTGATGACCCGATTTTGATATTTGTTGGTAACAGGAATCGGATCATTTGAAGAAATATAGACCCATTTCGGCCTTTCTTCCTTCCCTTTGGCCCGCTTATGAACCGGTTCATCTTCCTCAACATCGGATTTTTCTTTGTTTCCCGCGACATCGGTATCATTAACATCATCCTCAAGATCAATTTCTTCTATTATTGCCGGCATGGGCCCAGATCGGCCACGCTTCCGAATGACCGGCTTTCGAGAAGAAGCCGGTCCCTTACCCTTTCCTTTCTTTTTGGATTTTGACTCGGGTGAAGTGTTATCGGAACTTTCTTCAACATTTTCAGGAGCTTCATCAACAAGAGGAGAGGCGGTCAACGGAGGCTCGGAGCAAGATGAGGTGTTGGTTGGGGAAGGATCAAGTGGTGGTAGAACACAAATGGGTTTGACGGTTATGGGGTCGTCAGAGGCCGGCGGTGGTGGAGGAGATGAGGGTTCGGTTGTGGTGGGAGCGGTTGAGGCGGTGGAAGGGGTTGAGGATGAAGACATGATGAGTTTGGTTGATTTGATGTGAAGTGTGGTATTAAAGGAAGTTTTTACCATAGTGGGGGGTAGGTTTAATGAGGGTAATAATGAGGGAAGGGTGAGGGGTTGTGTCGGTTGGGAAAGGACGGGTAGGTTTTTGAGTGGGTAGATAGGGTTTGTTTATTTGAGTGGTTTAATTTGGGTTTGTTTATTTGAGAGGGTAAATAGGATAAGTGGCAGTAACTTTGAACATGAGATAGTCAAATGTTGAGTATGCAAATGTGCAGGAAAATCATGATAAATTGAAACACATGTGAATTAGAATAAGGAAGAGTATACTTACATGCCAATTCTCGTCAATCATGTTAGGGATTAGACACACACACACACATTAATCACATACAATTAATTAAACCAATTTGTAACCGAAGTTTCTCAAATTGTTCTCTTGCTAGTGGTTTCGTAAAAATATCCGCTATTTGATCTTCGGTTTTGCAAAAAATAAGCTTAATATGTCCTTTCTCTACGTGATCACGAAGAAAATGATGACGAATCTCAATATGCTTAGTCCTAGAGTTTTGAATGGGATTTTTGGAAATGTTTATGGCACTAGTATTATCACACATAATAGGAATAGAGTCATAAATCATACCAAAGTCTTGAAGTTGTTGACGTACCCAAAGAAGTTGTGAGCAACAATGAGCGGCACTAACATATTCGCTTTCGGCCGTTGAAAGAGCTACCGTATTTTGTTTCTTTGAACCCCATGAAACGAGACAAGGTCCAAGGAACGTGGCAATCCCGGAGGTGCTCTTTCGGTCCACCGTGCATCCCGCAAAGTCGGCATCGTAAAATCCTACAAGATCAAGAGGGCAATACAACGGATACCACAAGTGGAGATGTTGGGTTCCAATCAAATATCGAAGAATTCGTTTGACGGCTTTGAAATGGGATTCTTTCGGATTTGATTGGAACCGAGCACATAAACAAACGCTAAAGAGAATGTCGGGGCGACTAGCGGTTAAGTAAAGAAGAGATCCAATCATACCTCTATACACCTTGTCACTTACATTTTTGCCATTTTCATCTTTGTCCAACTTGGACGTAGATACCATAGGTGTAGAGTATGATTTAGCATCCGTCATCCCGAATTTCTTAAGCATTTCTTTAATATACTTTTGTTGATGAATTAGGATTCCTTCTTTGGTTTGTTTGATTTGAAGTCCAAGAAAGAATCCTAGTTCACCCATCATGCTCATCTCGAATTCCGATTTCATTAATTCGGAAAAGTACACACAAAGAAGCTCATTAGTAGCACCAAAAATGATGTCATCGACATACACTTGAACAATCAACAGTCCATCGTACTCTGACTTTAAGAACAAGGTTTGTCCACGGATCCTCTTCTAAATCCGTTTTCAAGTAGGAATTTTGACAATCTATCATACCAAGCACGGGGTGCTTGTTTTAAACCGTAAAGAGCTTTGTCCAACTTGAAAACGTGATTAGGAGAATCATTGTCCAAAAACCCCGGGGGTTGCTCAACAAAGACATCCTCTTCTAAATAGCCATTTAGAAAAGCGGTTTTAACATCCATTTGGAAGAGCTTAATGCCTTTGTGAGCCGCAAAAGCAATAAGTAATCGTATGGCCTCAAGTCTAGCTACCGGTGCATAGGTTTCATCATAGTCAATACCCTCTTGTTGGTTGTAACCTTGCACCACTAGTCTAGCCTTGTTCCTTACGATTTCTTCGGAATCATCAAGCTTGTTGCGAAAGACCCACCTAGTACCAATGACGGTACGATTAAGTGGCCTAGGGACCAAGTGCCATACCTCATTTCTCTTGAATTGATTGAGTTCTTCTTGCATTGCAATTACCCAGTCAGCAACAGTCAGAGCGACCGTTACATTGGCAGGTTCAATTTGTGAGAGAAATGCGTTGTGTGCACAGAAGTTGTTGAGAGATGCTCTTGTTCTTACTCCAGATCTGATCTCACTTGTCAGATTTGACAAAGTATGTGAGTTTTGATGTTTCCACTTCTTTGGCACAAAGGGGGCTTCTTCCCTTTCAGCAGCAACAGTCTGAGTGACTGTTACTTCCTGGTCGGATATTGGTCCTTCATCAGAGTTGGAGGACTCTCCCTGTTCAACAGTCAGAGGGACTGTTACAGTCTGGGAGGGAGAAGCAGTAGCAGAGTTACTGTTGATTCCCCCTGAGTTGATGCTGTCTGTAGCAGGTAACAGTCTTTGCGTCTGTTGTTGATCAATGATATTCCAATTGTTCAAGGCTTCTTCTTGATTAAACACAAATTCTTCTCGCACAAGCCCAATCTCGAATTCATCATCTTCCTCATTAATTTGTACCTGCTCAAAGAGACTAGATTCATCAAAAATGACGTGTACACTTTCCTCAATCAACATAGTCCTCTTGTTGTAAACTTTATAGGCCTTGCTATGATTGGAATAACCAATAAAAACCGCTTCATCACTACGTGGATCGAATTTACCCAAATTGTTTTTACCATTGTTGTGAACAAAACATTTGCTACCAAAGCATCTAAAGTATGAAATGTTGGGTTTTCTTCCACGTAGTAATTCATATGGTGTTTTATTGTGTAGACTTCTTACCATGAC
>JAIUZE010005986.1:0-43354 GCA_022085475.1 Heliosperma pusillum
TTTATGAAGATGCTCTTTGAAGACCTATAAAAGGAGGGATTGTTGATCACTTTAGATATATCTTCTTCCATCTTTTAATCATCATAATACATAGAAAATACTTTCAATTTCTAGTTTATTTTAGTTATTTTGTATGGAAGGCTAAGTTCTACATCTTGGAACAAGTTCTTGAAGCCAAGTTAGTTTGAATTGTAAGACTCTTATTCTATTTCTATTTCATTATTAGAGTATCAAATTTAGTTTGCATTATTGTTGGTTTGTTAATTATGCACCTAGAATGATCAACTAGTTGTCATTAGTTAATTAACCATTGCTAGATTAGATGAATGAATCTTTTGTTTGTTTATCTATTTCATTGTAGCAATTATAATTCATCAATTCGTATGCTTTCATCATTGTTGAGTTATAAAAGACTAAATTTGTATGAACCAAAGTGAAGCAACACTTGTTTTTTTCATTCGTTTATCTTTGCTAAATTCCATCACTTTAATCTACAATCTCGATACAATTGAGCACTTGACTAAGTTGACAATATTGTAAGGAATATTTGTCTACGCTTGTAACTAATAATCATTCATAAGTGGAATTAGAAGTCAACAACTTCATAGCAAAGTATTCAATATTGAAATAGATTAGAAGAGTCAATGATCAATTCATAACTTATTAGTGGAAATTACTTGGTCCAAGAATCATTCTCATATTTGTTCTACATTTTCAATTATTTATATTGTCTTTATATTTCATTTTATTCTTGTTTTAGTAGACTTAGAATATCAACATATCAAAACCCACCCTTTAGTTACTTGCTTTTACACACATTTAATAAACAAAATACATTCCTTGTGGGATCGACCTCTACTTACACTTACTATTAGTTTGTGTTTGTAGTAGTTAAAAATACTAATTTGGAGACTCGCGACAAGTCTAGCCAAATTTTGGCGCCGTTGCCGGGGAAAACAATTGTTTTTTTTTGTGTGTTTGTGTAATATTTCTTGTAAATATTTTTTGATACGAAATTTTGCGGAAGCGTTTTAAAAGAGAAAAGACTAATAATAAAATAAAGGATATTTGCTTTGAATTCCGTCAAGAACTCAAAACAATGGGATATTTGCTCGAACTAGACCTATAATTCGAACAATGATGAACTATAATCAAGACCTATTGATTACATTTCGGGTTAGTGTTTGAAAACGCGTCAAACAATAACAAGGGACTGATTGAAACTCGACAATCAAAAGTTTTTCTTTAATTCATTCTTGTGGTTGTATTACAAAAGCAATTGAAATGACCCTTAAATAGCCTTACAAACAAACAAAGAGGAAAGCTAAAAGACAGCTATTAAAACTAGTTATTATGTCACATAATGATAAACATAAAGACTAGTAATTATTATGTAATTAAGTAAAACATTATTAAGGATAATTATTAATAAATAAAATGACAAACAAGGAATCTAGTCAAGTCATTAATCCATATGTTGTCACCCGTTAAATGCTTGATCATCTAGAAGACGTATCGAATTCGCATCATACTCCCTTTCTTTGAAAAGAATCGACCCGATTCTTGAAATCATTTAATAACCCGGGATCCTCGTAGGTGCTTTCAAATGAGAACAAACCGACATATCTTACCTTTTTTTTTCCAGATGAACAGTACTCAACGAGCAGTTTTTTTTTTTTTTTTTTTCGGGTGAACAGTACCCGGACGGATTTTTTTTTTTTTTTTTTAAACTTCCACGCCTTAAGTAACAAATTACTAGAAGCGTGCTCAAGAGATCAAAACCGATTAACCCTCAAACTACCTTGCTCGAGTTTAACCCTTGAATTCCAATCGCAATCAGAAATTCAACTAACAACTTGGTTTGACACTCCAAGGACCGTCTAGATTTAAGGAAATCAAGAGCCTAGGCTCTGATACCATATGATGCGAATTTTTGCGGAAGCGTTTTAAAAGAGAAAAGACTAATAATAAAATAAGGGATATTTGCTTTGAATTCCGCCAAGAACTCAAAACAATGGGATATTTGCTCGAACTAGACCTATAATTCGAACAATGGTGAACTATAATCAAGACCTATTGATTACACTTCGGGTTAGTGTTTGAAAACGCGTCAAACAATAACAAGGGACTGATTGAAACTCGACAATCAAAAGTTTTTCTTTAATTCATTCTTGTGGGTGTGTTACAAAAGCAATTGAAATGGCCCTTAAATAGCCTTACAAACAAACAAAGAGGAAAGCTAAGAGACAGCTATTAAAACTAGTTATTATGTCACATAATGATAAACATAAAGACTAGCAATTATTATGTAATTAAGTAAAACATTATTAAGGATAATTATTAATAAATAAAATGACAAACAAGGAATCTAGTCAAGTCATTAATCCATATGTTGTCACCCGTTAAATGCTTGATCATCTAAAAGACGTATCGAATTTGCATCATAAAACTGCTCGTTGAGTACTGTTCATCCGGAAAAAAAGGTAAGATATGTCGGTTTGTTCTCATTTGAAAGCACCTACGAGGATCCCGGGTTATTAAATGATTTCAAGAATCGGGTCGATTCTTTTCAAAGAAAGGGAGTATGATGCGAATTCGATACGTCTTTTAGATGATCAAGCATTTAACGGGTGACAACATATGGATTAATGACTTGACTAGATTCCTTGTTTGTCATTTTATTTATTAATAATTATCCTTAATAATGTTTTTCTTAATTACATAATAATTGCTAGTCTTTATGTTTATCATTATGTGACATAATAACTAGTTTTAATAGGTGTCTTTTAGCTTTCCTCTTTGTTTGTTTGTAAGGCTATTTAAGGCCCATTTTAATTGCTTTTGTAAGAAGACCACAAGAATGAATTAAAGAAAAACTTTTGATTGTCGAGTTTCAATCAGTCCCTTGTTATTGTTTGACGCGTTTTCAAACACTAACCCGAAATGTAATCAATAGGTCTTGATTATAGTTCACCATTGTTCGAATTATAGGTCTAGTTCGAGCAAATATCCCATTGTTTTGAGTTCTTGACGGAATTCCAAGCAAATATCCTTTACATTATTATTTTATTATCTTTTAATTCGCTTCCGCAAAATTTCGCATCAGTTGACATATGGAGTCTTTGGTTGAAGATGTCAAAGTTGCTAGACAAGGTCTCCTGAAATGGATGACCGATGAAATGCAGAAGTCTTTTAAAGACGACACAGCCTCCCAGCCTGCTGCGCGAAAAAAAACCAAAGACAGGAGACTAAAAGAAGTAAAACACCTAGAAATAATCCAAAAAAGGCCAGGAGAAGGTCAGGCATGAATGCTCGGAATCCGGAAGGCAGGTCTTTAGAAAAGTTGGTGAAAGACAGCAAGACATCCCATGAAACAAGTGAAGGGATTGTGTCGGGAAATGAACCTTCTGAAAATGTTGCCAGTGGGACTATTCCTGCGAAAATTAATCAAAACCGAAAGGAAAGAAACTGGGAGTGTCCTTAAAGAAGCAAAAGATTGCTGCAGGTGATTAACAGACTAATAAGGCAGGTGATAAAGCACCTGCAAGTGCCTCTGCTTCAAATTGTGTGACTTTGCCTACTGTTTTACCAAGACAAGAACCAAAACAGTGAACGAACTAGCTCAGAAGGTGGGATAGGTGAAAGGGATGTGAGGTTAAGAAATGGATTGATGAATCAACCAATCAACTTTAGTTCTCAGCCGAACTTCACTCAAAGATCCCAGCAAAAAGACGGAATCTTTTCACGGAACTATCTGAGGAATGTCATAGATTATGAACAGATGGGAGGGTAACAATTGGGAATATCCGGGGGACGGGAAATGGGAACAGAGGTGTATTTCCGTTTGCACTGCAATCACAAGGTCGGAATGGTGGAAATGTGGAATTGGTATGCCAAATTTTAAAGCCATTTCAATACGTGCAATGATTTTATTGTCGTTTGAGCAAAATCCAGTCACTTATAAGTTGCGTAATGCTCAAACTCGTGACTTTATGAATTTTAACAATGTTGCATTCTTGAGAATCGAGCTTCTTAATCACTTACTATGTTTATAACTAGAGATGGATGGTAAGTACGAAATTGGTGGCATCAGGTCACTGAATCATCAATATGAAAAAAATAGAGATGGATGGTAAGTTGGTGAGTGTACCAGTCCTCTGCAAATGAGGCAAAGTGAGAAAGGAGAACTTTTTGTTTTATAATTTTCACCTTATCATATACCCGAGTTAATTTTGGAGAAATTAAAATCTTTTTCTATTGAATACTTGCGATTTGGGTGCGTTGGAAAGAAATAACATACGGTTTTAACGGAGGAGCGGCACCAAAACAACAGTAAAAAGTTGGCAGCTGGCTCCGATAATGGTTGTTACAACCTGCACACGATAATGATGGAGTCGTTAAGGTGATTGTCAATTGCCTCTTTAGATTAGTACAGATGAATCAATAATATAGTTGAAAATCGTGGTTCTACGTATGCTTTGTTGTCTAATTCTCAAGTCTTATGAGATCATTTGCTGCTGTTGACAATGCCATACGTCTTCCTCCAATAATGCGCTTACTGGACACCATGACTTGCCCTAAAAGAGCAGGAGAAGCTTCTCGATATATGTTGGCAGCATAACAAGACTCATTTGCTATCATTGTTTGGGAATTCGGTTTGCAGTTAGCATGGTCATATTGTCGCTATTTACAGTGCCTTCTGTAGATTGCCGTGTTCTTGGCAAATTCTAATAATAGTAACGCCACAGCAAGTTTTAGCAACTGTGTTCATGTATTCGTCTTAATACTTTCATGGTTATTAAATTAAGATTAATAAATCGACATTGATCTTAATAGTTTTGAGTTCAAACAATGGACATATAGATTAACATGAAATTGTCATCCACAATTAAATACACAAGGTAATACAATAGCCAACACAAGTCAAACCCATTACGGACCTAACACAACCCGAAACGAATATGAACCAACCTATTGTCAAGAATAAGTCATAACAACTATTTTGTTGTTGCTATTCTCACGCAGCAACCAACTGCTTCCTCTTCCTTATTTGTTACATATTGAGTCAAATTGTAATCCTTGTTAATAGTGTAGTTACCTATTATTTAGGCTTAACCTATGGTGTTAGTTTAGCATTATTTTCCTATATAAACACTCACTTGTAAACTGTTTTAATTATCAATAACAATTATAATTTCCGTCTCATACTTTACATGGTATCACGAGTCTAATACGATCCTCACGACCAAACAATATCCATGCTTACATCCTCGCGTCTTCCGTCTTTCTTTCGCAATCAACCACCATGGCTAACCACCAACTCCAACTCGCCAATACCACTGACCCAGCCCACCCCCTCACTCTTGTTAACTTCACAAATTGCATTCAACTCGAAGATACGATCACATTCCGTCAATGGAGGTTCCAAGTCCGTGCTATCATGAACGGACTTGCTCTCTTCTCCTATCTTGATGGCACCACTGTCCCGCCTCCCAAAACCACCACAGCCGAACCCGTTTCCCCTGAAACTGTCCCTCGCACAATTCCTAACCCCGCCTACTGGCAAGATCAGCTTATAATGGGTGCTCTCACCGGTACCATATCACCTCCTATAGCCGCTTTAATCGTCAATGATACAAACTCTTCCGATGCCTGGTCCATACTCTCACGCACCTTTGCCAATTCCTCCCGAGGACATCGTCTTCAATAAAAGATGGTCTTGACAATATTTCTCATTCCGATGATATGTCAATCACTGATTATATGACCACTATCAAGGCTTGCACCGATGATCTTGCTCAACTTGAGCATCCTATGGATATCGACGACATTACCGCAAAAATATTAAACGGTCTTAACTTTGAAAAATATCGTTCTGTCATTGACACCGTTCGTGCCCGTGACACATCCATTTCCTTCGAAGCCCTTCACGAAAAACTAATTCAACACGCACTTCGCCTTAAAAATAACCCTCCTTCATCCGTGTTTACCCCATCCGCCAACGCTGCCAATTATCGTCATAACAACCAGAATCGCTACCAGTACAATAACCAATCTCGCTTCAACTATCAACCCCGAAACAATTCCTACACTCCCAAACCGACTGCTCAAAACTCACCTCAATCAGGGTAATCCAAACCTTACAAAGGTCGCTGCCATTTTTGTGACCATGTTGGTCACGTCGCCTCCGATTGTCGTGACCTTCAAAACAAATACCCCAATGTTGTTTTTCCTACCCGTCAGCCTCGCGACCCTCCCCCACAAGTTCACACCGCCACTCACTCTTCCTCTCAGCCACCTCAGTCTTGGACCGTCGATAGCGGCGCTTCACACCATATTACCGACGATCTTAATACTTTATCTCTTCACCATCCCTTTGATGGTCCCGATGATCTTGTTATAGGAGATGGTTCCGCTCTTCCCATCACGCACTCTGGTTCATTCACTTTTCCCTCTTCTTTGTTCCCTCTTAAATTCACTAATGTTCTTGTCGTTCCGTCTATTTCTCATAAACTATTATCCGTTTCGCAATTTTGCACTGACAATAATGCCTATGCTCTTTTCTCATCTAATTCTTTTTGTATTAAGGCAACATCGACGGGAGCGGTTCTTCTTCAAGGCCCACTTATTGATGGGTCGTATGTCTGGTTACCCACTCCGCTTCAAGCTCATCTAGCCGTAGCTCCTGGCCAAGCGTCGTGGCAACATCAACTTGGTCATCCTTCCAATAAAATTCTACAAGTTTTTAATTCTAAGTTTAATTTACGTATTTCTCATTCCGATCAATGTATTGCTTGTCACATAAATAAAAGTCATAAGCTTTCTTTTGGCCAAAATTCGTTAATTTCTACTACTCCTTTAGAGCTTATTTTTTCCGATGTCTGGCAATCCCCGATCATGTCACACGAGTCATATAAATGTCATTTTTGTTGACCATTTTACTCATTATATTTGGTTATACCCTCTCAAAAGAAAATCCGAAAGAGAGACCACATTTCTTAAATTTCGAGCTATCGTTGAAAAATTCTTTAATAAACCCATTAAACGTTTTTACTCCGACAATGGTGGTGAATTCCAAAAACTCACATCGCATCTTAACCTCACGGGTATAACTCACTTAACCTCCCCTCCACACACACCCGAGCATAACGGTTTCGCGGAAAGGCGTCATCGTCACATAGTTGAAACAGGCTAGTCGTTGCTAACTCACGCCCAACTCCCTACTTCCCTATGGCCTCACGCCCTTTCCACCGCCGTGTACCTCATAAATCGACTTCCCACTCCGTCACTCCATAATACTTCCCATACAATAAACTCTTTCACCAAAACCCGAATATTTCCAAGCTCCATAGTTTTGGATGTTTGTGTTTCCCTTGGCTCCACCCTTACACGGATCATAAGCTCCAACCCCGCTCTATTCAATGTATATTCATCGGCTATTCCTTGACACAAAGTGCCTATCTTTGTCTCGAACCTCAAACAAATAGAATTTATACCTTCCGTCATGTGCGATTTGTTGAAGATCAATTTTCGTACTCTGCATTGCTTAAATTGCCTACTCCTCCCTCGTCCCTCACCTCCGCTGCCTGGTGTGAGTTTACTATCCCTGTTCTTCCCTCACCAGCTCCTTCCCCGACCTCTCCTCCAACCGCCACTGACCTCCCCACTCCACCCTCCAGTCCCGCTCACTCGAGTTCTCCCTCTGCCTCACCCTCCGCTGCTCAGCCATCAAACGCAGATCATCCATCCTCTGCCCCCCCATCAACTCAACAACCATCCTTTATACAGCCACCAAACAACGAACCCACCTCCGCTGTCCAGCCATCGAATCAGCCTCCCTCATCTTCATCCCGTGCCATAACCCGCCTCTCACACAATATCCGCTGTCCAAATCCTAAATATGCCCGCTTATCCGTCTTACCCACTAGATATATCACTTCATCTACTGTCAAGCAAGCTCTTATTGATCCATTGTGGCGTGCTGCTATGCAATTAGAATTTGATGCCTTGACTCGAAACAAAACTTGGTCTCTTGTCCCGTCTGACAACGTCCCTAATATTATCGGTTGTTAGTGGGTTTTCCGCATTAAATACAATCCCGATGGTAGCCTTAAGCAACATAAAGCTCGTCTTGTCGCTAAAGGCTTTCATCAAAGACCCGACCTCGATTATTCCGAAACCTATAGCCCCGTCATTAAGCCAACCACCATTCGCCTTATCCTATCTTTGGCTGTTATCCATGGTTGGTCGCTTCGACAGATTAATATTAACAATGCCTTCTTGCAAGGTACTTTGACCGAGGATGTCTTCATGGTCCAACCTCCAGGTTTCATCGACTCTATAGTTCCTACTCATATTTGTAAATTAAGCAAAGCGATTTATGGTCTCAAACAAGCCCCTCGAGCTTGGTTCACAGAACTTAAAAACTATCTCGTCTCTTATGGTTTTCGTGCCTCTGTTTCCGACCCGTCATTATTTATTTTTGATCATTCTAATATTCAACTTTACACACTTGTTTATGTTGATGATATAGTTGTTACAGGTCCGAACCCGATTGAAGTTAATATGTTCATTACCGCTATTTCCACACGTTTCTCTCTCAAAGATCTCGGCCACCTATCCTACTTCCTAGGCATGGAAGTAACCCCGACATCCACCGGATTGCATCTCAACCAAACTAAGTATATTTCCGATGTTCTCACTCGTTATAATATGATTGATTGCAGCTCATCAACGACACCTATGCTAGCTCTTCCTCCACTTCAGCGTGAAGATGACAAACCCATCGAAGATGAGTCTACATATCGCGCTATTGTCGGAAGTCTTCAATATCTTTCCCTCACACGACCTGATATCGCTTTTCCTGTCAACAAACTCGCTCAAATTTTAACTCATCCGACATCCTTGCATTGGACCGCTCTTAAACGTCTGCTTTGGTTCTTAAAGGGTACAATTCATCATGGCATTAATCTTCACAAAACAACCCCATTTAATCTTCATGCTTTTTGTGACGCTGATTCGGCAGGTGATCGGAATGATTATATCTCTACTACTGGCTATGTCGTATTTATTGGTCAAAATCCTATATCATGGTCGTCTAAAAAGCAGCGAGGTTTATCTCGGTCCTCTACGGAAGCTGGATTTCGTGCTATAGCGGATACTACTTCTGAGCTTCTTTGGTTAAAATCATTATTTCAAGAACTTCGTCTTTCAATCCCAGCAAGTCCTGTCATTTTTTGTGACAATTTAGGGGCAACAAATTATTCTGCTAATCCTATTTTTCATTCCCGAATGAAGCACCTTGCATTGGCCTTTTATTTTGTTCGAGAACAAGTACATTCGGGTAATATTCGTATTCAACATGTCAACGGTGATGACCAAATTGCAGACACTCTTACAAAGCCGCTGCCAAGAACTCGTTTTGATCTACTAGCATCCAAGATCGGACTTACTCTACGACCGTCGGTCTTGCGGAGCATGTCAAGAATAAGTCATAACAACTATTTTGTTGTTGCTATTCTCACGCAGCAACCAACTGCTTCCTCTTCCTTATTTGTTACATATTTAGTCAAATTGTAATCCTTGTTTATAGTGTAGTTACCTATTATTTAGGCTTAACCTATGGTGTTAGTTTAGCATTATTTTCCTATATAAACACCCACTTGTAAACTGTTTTAATTATCAATAACAATTATAATTTCCGTCTCATACTTTACACCTATAATCAAACCAATTATCATTCCACAATTAATATACAAGGTAATGCTAATGCAAGTTCAACTACTGTTGCCGGCCACAGGTTTGTGTCTTCGACATAAATTGATCTGGACAACGGGCTTGCGACATATGTAAGTTGTTTCCGTGGTCATGTTCAAATATTCATGTGACGAGGATGTTGGGATTGAACTTAGAACCCCGAACAGTACTCACTTCAACTGGGTGTTTCGAGTGTTCAAGTCGACCAAGCATATCATGAGTTTTTTTTTTTTTTTTTGGCAACGGTAAAACAAAGTCTTATACAGACGGCATTTGACTCATTTGGTCAAATGCACTTATTTTAATTAAAAATGTACACAATCGCAACATAGTAAGTACATCGGTAAGCAAAAGCGTGTTGATGGCGAACGGACTGCTGAACATAAGCTTTAACTTCACATTTTCTACATGCATGACGGTTTCCGAGAGCCAACGAGTCTTCCAGGCTGCCAAGAATGAGCAAAGTGTACTTACGCCACAAGGACGTAGGAATGAATTGTGAAATGGAAATACCGTCCAGGAAGGCCGGCCTCCGATGGAGAAAAATCTCCTACACCTTGAAACACATTCTCTGCGGACAAGAACCAAATGTAAAGTTACCATTACGATTTTGATTAGAAACGCGACACTTCGAGCTACCAACCCAATGATTAGGGGACATGACACCCATAACCAATAGAGCCAATTTATTACTATAAACAGAATAAGACAAGAGCACGGAACAAACGTCGTGGAATATTGTGTTGAGACCACTACAACCATCCCCACCAAGACCACCCTCCAGCCCAACTAATCGCAACCCAAACCGACTCAAGACTAAGATAAGCACCAATCACCCAGAAATCCATGACCACAGGAAAAACGCCACGCCAAAATGTACACCAAAACCAGAAGACCACGCACGCACGCGGCCCACCAACCACCATTTTCAACGCCACCATCCAAGCACCAAACCCCCAACTTCAGAAATTTTACGGAACAACCGGTATGCCACCAACAAACAGACAGACTCAAAGACAAAGGGTGACCCATAAAAAAAAAAAGACCGAGACCAAGATAACTTCACAAAAGCCAATACTCTCGCATGTCATACATGAACTTAACAGGTGGGGGAAGGGGGCGAGGGGGAGGGGAGCACCGTGTCACCTTCATGCAAAACCATACAAGGGTAAGACAACATAAGACCACAAAAACGTCACAGGACAGCCCCAACATAAGGATGATACAAAACTGCTCGAAGAGGTGGGGGAAGGGGAACACCTCTCCGACATCACCCTGAGGCGCACTAGCAAGAAGACCCCACTATCAAGAGAATCAAGGAAGCGGACGGGCAGAGAAAGAAGAAAAAAAAAAGAAGATTAAGGGAGGAAGACAGTGGCGAGGCGGCGGCGGCGACACATGAACTAAGAAATGGGCAAAATGACGGCGGCTCCCATGGATAAGATGAAATGATGCGGTTAATAAGAGAGGAGTCGGATCGCCGGAGATGGGCCAAAGAAAAGCCACATCTCCAGCGATAGGGTTGAAAAATTAGAGAGGAAGGAGGTGGGGGTGGGGCGGCGGCAGTGAGGCAAGGTGAGTAAGGTTTTTTGTTTAGGGTTTTTTTTAGAGGATTTCCTCTCTCTAACTTAAAGAGAGAGGGCTGATTAGTTACTGTAAGCTGTTAGCATATCATGAGTTATTGGTAGTTTAACGTGAGAAGCGTGGACGGACACCCATTCATTTTTTTGTTGGTTTCAACATCCAATCATTAGCACAATACTGCGGCATTAGCACCGGCCACCGCCCAATCGTACATCTTCTCTCTACTTTGTAGATTTCTTGAATATTCTATCGATCAATCACTTTCCGGAAAATTTACATGATACCCCAAAACTTTATCATTTTGCACGTGGTAGACATTTTTTTAAGTTTTGTGCACATAGTATAGCTGTTCACGGGCTGTCGTGCCGACAAGGCAATCTACAATGCCTTCGGTATTTAATTAATTTTATAGAAATGTAGAACACTAGAATTAATAATATGTAACACGTAATACGTAGTGTATAAAGATTAAAATAACGGAAATATTTATACTTCGTATATTTTAATTAATAAAACGTCTAAATTAATTAAATGTTCAAACAATAATAATGTAAATCATGACCACTTTTTGATAAATTATAATCAATTAAGTTTACTATTAATAAATTAATACAAAATTGGTTTAAAATATAATTGTAATTTTTGTTGTTGTAAAAAAACAAAACCTTGCTAGCCCGCGGGCTACTTGGCCCACAAGAAAAGGGCGGGCACAGGTACCAAATTAGGCATGTTTAAGCGGGTGAGACTTAGTCTACTTTGTCCCGTTGGGTAAACTTTTTCTTCTAGGCTCGCCCCATGTCCGGCCCGAACCCGGAAATGAACACCTCTATCAAGTATAATGTGCTCTATTTATTGCTCTTAAAATCTCCAAACTAGCATAAATCGTAGCTATAAATAGGAATTTGCCAAACAAAAAATGTGTTTAGAATAAAAACTCTGAGATCTATGATTTGATCAAACAAAAAATGGTCATTCGTAAATTTAAAATCAAATTTAGGGGGTATTGATATGATCCAGGATGACAAGATTGGGGGAGTGGGAATGGAATTGATTTGATCCATTCTAGTGTTTGATTAGGGCATTTTAGAATGGATTTACAAATCCATTTCAACTCCATCTAATCTCATATCCATATCTTACCCAAGATTCAAACTCCACTCCATAATCTTTTATGGGATATAGAATCTAATCCTTAGTGGTATGACATTTCATACCATTCCACTCAATTCCATAATTATGATTACATGATTACATTGAGACATGTTAATTAAGAAAATAGTTTGTATGAAAATTAAAGATGGAAAAAAAGTACTCAGTGATATAAGAAAGGTCGGCAAGGCAATGAAAATCGCCAATTACGACGAACGAGACCTAATAGAAATCGTCATTGTCCTCTTTGTTTTTTAAAATATATATATAAACCTATATTATAGGTAAATAAATAACTATACTCCAAAAAATGAAGAAATAGAAGAAATATACAGTATAAGGAGGAAGGAAAAGTGAAAACCTTAACATTCAAAGAAACCATTTGCTTGAGTTGAGCTCAAAGTTTGGAAAAAAATTACATATGCTTGAAATTTTGCTGAAAATCAGCTCAAGCTCAACAAAAGTTACAACCTTGATAGTGAGATCAATTTTCTCAAGCTCAGGTGAGCACAAAATCGGCAATCAGATGAGCTTTGGTTCATGTATACAAGCGAGATAAGGGTAAGCTCGGGTTCAGCGCGCTTCAACATTCAATTATGTGAGATTAACAAGTTAAAAATATCACTATAATATTGATACAAAACAGAGAAATTGTTTCCCAGCAACTCTACGGCAAATGTGATGTTACATAACCCAAATGTAATCCAAATGTATTCACTTTTCATTTAAGGACAATCCAATTCAATGACAAAATCATTTTAAACAGTCAAAATACTAAGACAAGTCAAATAGATAACAAATGACAGTACTTGTATGTGCAATTTGCACCTAAATAATCTAAAATGTGCAATTTACCCCTGTTAGAGACTATGTGCAAATTAACCCCATTTTAATATTCCGGCAATTAATCAACTACCTCTACAGTCTACTCTACCTTCATTCTTACTTTCATCAGAATCTCTTTACTCATAATTCTCATAACTAAAGAAAAGAATAATCAGATTAAAAAGGTCAATCAGCACATAACATCTCTGAAGATGTTAATAAGTCTGGGGCGACAAACAATAATCATCACTTTCTCCAATATTATTAACAGAGAATATAGTTGAGTATTACTAGAGCTACTTCATTGATTTAATCTCAGCAGATCTGAAGAACTCAACACATCTATTTACGAGTAGATTAACACCTCCCTTATCAATTACATTTTGTTAGGGGGCTGCCTGAATAACTACTCATTTTTATACATTTCTATAAATTACAACATTCTAATCATTTGTATTTCTTTGAAAGAAAAATCGTCATGAAAAAAGGATAACAAATGATCGGAACAAAAGGACAACTATTCATATTATAACAAGCGGCTCAGAAAAGTTGCATTATTTGTTCAACGAAGTCTTCTCATACGAGAGGTGTCAGAAATAAGCACTAATCATCTTCGCCATTTAAATATATTATTTTAAATCACTACAAAAAATACTTTGAATAAAAGAGATCATCAGATAGGAGCGAAAGACTAATTAGTTTATGTTAATCATTAATTAATCATATGAACTATGCAATATTATCACATCACGCGATCTCTTTCTCTTTGAATTAAATAAATAATTAAAATTGAAATAATAAAGAGATTAAATTGTCTCAGAAGGAAGGCAGTAGTGAGATCGTAATCACTAACAAAAAATTTCATACAATTTTACATCACTAGTTGCATCATTGACATATTAATGAATTCACAAAAAAATAATTTTAAAATATTGAAAATTAAAAATAATAAAAGGCCTCATAGAGAAGATTAGGCTAACATCATAAATGTATTCAGACATATGCTTGTCTATTTTATTATTTAAATCATTGGCCAAATTATAAAAATAAATATAAATTAATACTAGAAAATGAGTAAGGCAAGAAAAGAATAAAGGACTCAGGTTATGGGTGGTGATATAAGAATGGTCGGCAAGGCGAATAATAATATCGCCAATTACGACGAACGAGACCTTGTATAACTCGTCATTGTCCCCTCTTTTTGAGATAATAAAAACAAATTTTGATTTAAAAAGTTGCAGAAAATAAAAGGAATTGAAGAAACAGAAGAAGGATTTGGGGAAAGGAAGAACCCTATGAATTAAATTGTGGATGAATAGTGTGATGGATGATGAAGAAGAGAAGGCTGGAGAGGCGTTTATAAAAGAGACACTTAATTAGGGTTTTGTAGGATTCGGGCTTCTTTTCCAATTTTATTGTGTTTAGTTGTAGTGTTGTACCACTACCACGGTACCACCCAACAATAATTGAAGGGATGATTTCATGAGAATGCTCCTCATTAGAAATGACATTGGGTTCAAGACACGACCCAAACCTGGCGGCTTGGACGGAATGGAAAGGATTTCGGTTTTATTTTTCAAACATGCTGGACATGGGTCGAATATGGGTCCATTAAAAATAATCTGGGTCTGAGTTGGGTTTGAGTTATAGGGCCCGGGCCCGAACCTTAGACCCGTTGATAAAAAAGAAAAGAAAAAAAGAGATATAAAACTACTCTATTATTTAAAGATCAGACGTACGCAATACAGATCAAAGTATCAAACCAGAGGATTTCCTTTCCCTTCACCCCAAAACTACTCTATTATTCCTTTTGTGTTCTTTTAGGTATACAAGAGATTTTAGGGTTTATTCTTATCATATATCATATATATAATACTAAAGCTGAAGCCATCAGCCTTATTATATGTCACGTGTCAATAGGCTTATCATATGACATGTGTCAATTACTATTGCTATGATTAGTATCATCTTAATTATGGTATATTAATTCTGCCATTAAAAAATATATATTAAATACCAATTTTAAATATTAATTATGGAAATCACAATAATTATGAAGAAAATATATTCCACTACCTAAAATATCAAGTCAATATCTAACTACACATCAATCAGTTATGATGATTGAATTCAATTAAATAAACGTAAAAACTTACAATAAATTTCGTTTGATTCATTTTTGTTAAGAGAAGTAAATTTGTTTAGGTAACGTTTGGGAGCTCGAATTTTGTCAAACAGGCCATTAGAGAATTGTAATTGTCGGGTATGATTTAAATAAAAAAAGATTACTCCTATTAAAACGGAGGATTTTCTAACATTTCTACATTCTCCTTTCCGATTTTTCCAAAATTCCTTTCAATTCTCTTTTATCTTCATCATTCATTCCGAAAGTTGTTAAGTAATCATTGAAGAATAATCATAGAAGATTAATTAGATTTGCCAAGAAGAGCCATGCAATATGCCTCTGTCGTCAAAAACGATGTAATCAAGTACATATGTTAAATGGGCTATCAGTAAAATCGCTAAAAAAATCAAGCGCTGGAGTCGTTGACATTAAGACCGGAGACATTAATTGACGGCTGAAGGAATCGATGATATCACTAATGACTTTACAGAGTAGAGGACATGTTATGATATGAGTGGTTCAATCATTGCTAATGTTATGATTCTAAAATCTCTGCAACCGTGAAATTAGTACTCCATAGTATGTTTATAGGAAAGCTTGCTTTCTAAGGTGCTCTAAGTTGATGGGCGCTGCTATTTACTTTTGGGCGTGTTCATCAGTTCATTTGTTAGTTTGATAAATTTGTCTTACTTTGTGTTTTTTTTTTTTTTTTTTTTTTTTTTTTGGCAGCCGTAAAAAGAGTGTAACTACATAATGTTTTGGCCTATATGACCATAGTTACATCCATAATTATTCAATATAAATACAAGTTGTAATACTAAAGAAGCCGGTACTACGCCATGACTAAAGATACGACTGATAACATAAACATGCTGGATGAGACAGGAAGATTGGGGACGACGGTCAACTTCTTCCACGTCTTCAATGATACTAGGAACTCCAAAAGGCCAACGAGATGAACTAGGTGTACTTACGCCACTAGAGCGTAGAAATGGATGGTGGAGTGCGAGCCTAACAGACTTGCCTCCGATGGAGAAGGTTCTCCTACACCTAGCTGAATCTTCACAGTCCAAAGACCAGCAACTCAAGGAGTCCAGCAAAATAAAAACGAGAAATCCAAAGATCCGCATATCCAAACTCCCAGCCAAGAACCTCATAGGCAAATACAAGGCACATCCCGCACAAACCAGACAAATAGTCATTTCCAGCGACGAATACCAACTTAAACTACGAAACATGCAATTATAGGAAAGTATCTCAAAAGAGACGATTATTTGAAAAAACATTAAAGAAAAGAAAGTTGAAATAAGTGACATTACTTAAGGAATACCACCGCATCCAACCCAACCAACATTACTACCCAATCCCTACTCGACCCTACCACTTCACTTCCAACGCGGAAGCCCCGCTAATGCTAAACTGACTCCAACGAAAAACTGACGGATCAATAGACCGCCGACCTCACTCCAACAAACTGAAAGACGGACCCAACAACCACAACAAGACCAGTCCGGACAACCTGACATTCATCACACCCGGGCCAAAGCCATCCAAAAACCTCAAAAAATTCGCAGTACCGCAACCCAGAACCCGACATGCAACAAGACCAACTAGACCAATCGACAACACAGAACAGAACCCGACATCCCATTACGGAGACAGTGGGCTGACAGGTGGGGGAAGGGGCGAGGGGGAGGGGGAGCACCTAATCAAACCAGACCCATAACCGTAAAGGAAACACCAAAGACACAAATTCAAATGGGCTATACCCATCGACTATACTCGAACCCAGAAGGTCATAACCAGGCGTGGGGGAAGGGGGCGAGGGGAGGGGAACACACCTTGAGTTACATGCAAGACCGACAACGACAACGAAGGATTGGAGGCGGAGGCCGACGACCACCATACCAGCCATCCAAATAAACCACCAGACGGTCGCCGTCGTGCTGAGAACCGTCCTAGAGGGAGCCAAGGAGGAGTGAGGTTAAAACAAAAGCAAGGAAAAGGAAGGGTAGTGATGATTCGCCGGAGATAGGTCAAGGGATAGACCCATCTCCGGCGAAAAGGTAGGGTGAGGAAGGGGGTAGTGTGTGGAAGGCAGAGGCGGCGGCTCAAAGGGCTTGGATTTAGGGTTTTTTCTTTTTTTTCAGAGAGAGGGGAAGTTAGAGAGAGAGAGAGGAGCGTGCTTTCTATATTCACATGTCTTACTTTGTGTTAAGTGGATAAAATGTTAAGACCGTCACATGGTACAACCAACTAATAGTGACTACTTTTTTTTTACTAATAGTGACCATTTTTCTATAGATAGTGACCACTTTTTATAATTAAAAAATGTTTTTTTCAAGGTAATCACTATTTACCTAAAAGTAGTCGCATTTTGAAAAAAAAAACAGAGGATGAGACCATCGTATAGGAGAGTGACTGAATGTTCAAATATCGAAAAATGTTTTATAGTAAAGAACTTTCTCCTGATTGATAAATTTTGGGGCAATATTTTATACATTCAGTTGTATTTCCGATAACTACCCTTCCCATGCGTTATACACTTATTATACTCCCTAATACATTGTCGTAGCCTAAGTGCAAATTTTAGAAAAACCGATTTTATAATTATAAAAGTAAAAAAAAAAGAGATCAAAGTATCAAACCAAAGAATTTCCTTTCCCTTTACCCCAAAACTACTCTATTATTCCGTTTGTGTTCTTTTAGATATACACGAGATTTTAGGGTTTATTCTTATATACTTATATTTGGGGAAAATAGATGAAGATCTTTTATTTTGTTGTTGATTGGTAAAATTTGCTATGATTTCTAGTTATTTTAATTATTGCCACCCAAATTTCATATGTGTGAGCTAAAAATGGGAATTAAGCAGAAAAACGAAAACGAAATGTCAGTAGATAAATTGCAAGTTATTATACCTGGTGGCTCGAACCCGCCCTTAACCCATCGGGTATGGGTATGGGTCTACTGATTTTAGACCCGTGCAGGTATGGTCGTATATGGGTCAAGGTGAGTGTCACGGGCTCGGGTCCAGCACGACCTGACACGGCCCAACCCGTTGCAATCCCTTCTCCATACTACTGGATTGCTGTTTTGGTAAAAATTTACCGAGTAGTCAATTTAAGGTTGTGGATTAAAGTGACCGTCTTATAGCAATGTAGCGATAGAAACGAAGGTGAAATGCGAAGAAATAAAATATGGACACAAGAAATTGGTGACACGGAAACCCAATGTGGAAAAACCGCGAGGGGAGTCGGAATCCCACCAAGTATGCACTATAATAGAGTAGAGATTCCTTTAGTATCGAGAGTACAAGTATTTTTGCTATAGAATATGCTCGTGAATGCTTAGTGAGGGTGACGGAATTATATTTTTTTTAAGTAAGTGTAGGTGGATAAGAGATGATCCTTTTTTGACTTCTTGTTCTTTCTTTTATATTCGTCGTTGGCTAGGTTTTCCTCATGCCCGCTCCTTCAGGCGCCTCCTCCAGGTATGTAGCAACTTTACCTTGAAAGTAGCAGTCAATTGTTTGACTCTTTTCTGGATAATATAGCGGCTGGAAGTTGTATCCATCTGATGGTCTCGCTAGCGCTACATCATTGACTCAATGATCCCCTTTAATAAGTAAGGACCAATATATTGCTGCCACGTCGCGGGCGGTTAAAACTGAATTTTTACCCACAGCAGGTGCTTTTCATATACTCCAAATTTTAATTTAACTAGCCGTATTTCCAACTATTACACCCCATTGTTTATAATAAAATTGACACTCCATTAAGTTGTAATAGAAGGAAAAAAAAGTCCATATTTCTCATTATAGATGATCTTCATTTCCTTTCTATTCCATTTTCTCAAAATCCAAATAAAACCCATAAAAATTACCAAAGAAAAATCAATGAAAAATACATAACAACCCAAATTAACCTAATTGAATCTATAACGATACAAGCATCACAACAACTACCTTTTGAGTGAACTTTTGTTAAGAAACACTAGATGGAATCGATACTCATCAGAAAACAAACTTGTATGTTGTATCACACATTACATCCATTTCCAAACCCTCCAAACCAACAAACAACTAATCAAAATCAATGTAAGTTATTAGGAACTTGCCAAGATGTGTACAACTTTGCTGCACTTGTTTTCTTGCTAAACAACCCTCCTGCGTTACTACTTATATATGTACTAGCTCACGTTTTAATCCACCAATACATCGTTACAATTGATTGAAGGTAGACTGACGACATGACTTGGCGAGTAATTGTTTTGTTGATGATATTCTTGCTGAGTTTGTTGTTGTTGATTGTTGAATGGTGATGATGATAAGGAGAGAAGAATGCGACATCAATCATTATTGTCGTTAAATAATCGTAATTGAAGAAGTGCATTGATAAGCTTAGATTACTAGAGGAATTCTTAAAGGAATTGAAAGTTCTACTCATATCTACAAAGTGCATGCGTGCTTTGTTGTGAGTAGTTTTAGCATGGGTGATCTTCTGGCAAGTTTCATGACATGCGCATAAGTGAGGACAACATGCGTTGAAAAGGACATGTGTTGATCTGTGGGTCACGTACTCAAGTTTGTGAAAGAATGAATAGTAAGATACATCACATGTAGCTTATATTTGAGTGAACGTTAAACAAGTTTTTGCCGACCCCATAGTGGATGATTAATATAATTAGTCCTTTTAACACTGTAAATCTCATTAGAAAGTGGGAAATGAACACAACTAGATCAAAGTCTAGGATGAGAGAGGCGGACGGCCATGGTAAAGATGAAGACTATACCAATGATAATGATACACATCCTTGCGAAAAGTATCTAGCAGTGATTCATTGGAGATTATCCGTGAAAGGAAATTAAAAAGCTCTTTTTCTAGGTCTGCTCCTAATGATGAATTTCTTAATACAAAGGGAGAATCAGATCACATGAGAAATGTGACAGATGACATAGATGATGTTAGTAAGCATTATCTATGTAAACTATATAAGAAATATATGGGTCTCCACATAATGTGTTGGTTAAATTAGAAAAGCTTTAAGATATAATCTGAATTTCTAGTTTACCATGTGCATCACATTGGGCAGACAGGAAGACGCGGGAACAATGGTTTGGCCACAACATTCATTAAATAAAACCAGAGCAAAACGACACTGCGTGATTTGAAACATCTTCTGCAGGAAGCCAAGCAGCGGATACCACTCTTCTTGGCTAAGTTGGTCAATCCATTAGAAGAAGCCAAGGCAATTGCAAGCGAGAGTCAGGTTATAGGACGTGGTTAGTGCTTACTGTGGAAGGTTGGGCCATATGATCCGGGTTTGCCCCAAGTTGGAGCATCACAAGACATAGCTAATTGCTGACAACAAAAGTGATTGCTTAGGAGGTGGAGGACACAAGTCATACAAGGCAGAAATTTGATGAAAAAAATAATAGTAAGTCTTGCTTAAGACGGTAACTATCCGTTTAAAGGTTAAGACCTTAAGACGGGCCAAGTATTATCAAGTGGTGATAATAAAGACAAAATTTTTGGTATATTCTAGACAAAAAGTGAGGTGATTTGGTATGTATTTGACCCGTCTTAAGCTTAAGATGAATAGTGTGCATCTGAAATGAGAATTTGTGAAGAATTAATGGTGACGTCATTCTCCTTCTGTTGCTAGTAATTGCAGTCACGTTTAAATCAGCCGACCAAAAGGAAATGGAGAGGAACCATTTCCGACCAAATGCGACATTGTGACCAATTATTAACATATAGTACTTCGTATATGAGAGCAATAATATTTCGCGTACCCGGAAATTTAACAGGGAGAGTTGTTTGAGTAGTAATAAATATGCTTCCTTTCAGATTATGAAAAACTACAGAACAGGTACATTAGATTTGCATTTCTTTTCTTTCAAAATAGCCCGAGTATTGCATAATCGCCATCATAAAAATTGAAAACGATTAAAAAGTAGTCATTGTCAACAATAGATGAGTTAATAAAAATACATATAGAGCCATGAGAAAGGTAGTCTTGTGATAAATTATTATTAGACCGTTTCATACAAGAATTAGTGAATAAAGATAGCATCGAACTGACGGCAACTTCACAATAGGGGAAAAAATTGCAACAAGCTTAATCAACTATTTTTGTTGTCTCATCATAATCCAAAATCACTCTTTTAAGTACAAGTCAATTGATGTTTAATTGTATACAAGTTAAAAAGGCATTTAAAGTTTCAGCAAGTCTCTGAAGACGGGCATATCCGTCTTGATTGAAGACGGGTTGGGTGGCTTTTCATAAAGAAGGGCAAGTGAGAACTCACTTGGTTTCCCACTTGCAGTTCCACTTGCCTTTTTGTGAGAGCCAACTCGATCCGTCTTCATTGAAGACGGATATGCCTACCGTCAATAAGAATTTGTGTCAAAGTTTGAACAAAGAAAGGAGATATAGGAGGAATTGCCAAAAGCAAGTGTATTTCACAAATCAGGCGGCAATCACGGTGACCCTACACCACCTGGAATCCTATTCTTTATGTATTCTTTGTATGTTTGTATGACCAAGGAATTTTCTTGATTTCTAAAAAATGTTAGGCGTGTTTTTGTGTTCATATACCCAGTTTTGGCTGGCACAAACCTTTACATAACAGCTACATACAGTAATTCTTAACATGCAAACCGGGTTTGGCTGGTGCAGGCGACATGTCGAGATTGTCTATAGAGTTTCGACTTTTGGGTTCGTTTTAAATCTTACCATGGTTTTAAACTTGGGCACAACATAACAAGTATAGGAGTAAATTATAATCCTATTTTAGATTTCACTTACTTTTGGATTACCTCTGTAGGATGTAAGTTACGCGGAACGTGTCATATCACCAAACTAGGAAATAGAGCAACCAAATTTAGCATTTTACAGCTATTCTATTGACTCAAGTCCTTCATTTTGTAGAAAATGTTTCCTCAAACAAGCAAACTTAACCATAGAGTAGTGTACTATTTACTAAATGTCAGTATCTGAAAAACGGCGAAACTAAGAAAGACTGTTAAACATCTAAGTACTGTTTGGCAGAATATGGTTAACCTAAGATAAAGTTATTGTTGGTACATTACTATCTGGAAATGTGTGTCCCAAGGAAAGTCAGAAACCAGCCATATATGAGCTAACCTTCACATACACGAGCCTTAGGTCATACTATTTGCTAAACCCTCACATTCTGATAGATACCCTTCTCCAAATCTCTAACTTAATTTGTTAATGTCTTTCCTCACTTCATCTAGCTATTTACTTAACTTACATTGCGATCTACGGCTGATCGCAATCCAGTGTGCACTAAAATGTATAGGGACCGAAACATGGTGGATCCTACTAGATAACTCATCTCGTCACCCTTGGTCACACGGACTCTAATACCATGTCAAGATATCATTTCAACCAAAAGCTTAAAGATGCTCGTTGGAGTCCCAATATCGGTTTTATACTCTAACCCGCCCCCTCAGACGAATGCCCTTTGGGCTTGATTTCAAATTTTTGAATTGTTGGCATTTATGTTCGCATATTACCTATAGTATAAATCAATTTAGCCACCTGCTTTTGCACAGTCTCTTATATTGCAAAAAAAAATTCCGGAAATATACTTTTGCGGACATTTTTCAGGTGGCACATGTAATACGAAGAATATGTTAGTGTCATCTATAAATTTTTTATATCGTTAACATACTAAATTTTGAGCTCGGAAAATGAAAGTGGAAAGAATGGATGAACGAATTGAGAGGGACAATGAGATACCACTAACATCGCGACTGATCATTTGATTAATGGTCTTAATCACCTACGATTTGTCGGTTAGACTAATAACAGAAAGAGGTATTAAGGTTCAAATTTTGATAACAAGGATGAATAGAGGTAAAGTTTGCACTAATGAGTAATTAGGAGCCTTACATTTCCATAAAAAGAACTAGCACAAGACTCTATAAATCATCAATAAAGTGAAAGAATAGAAAGTGAAGTTAACAAAGTCTAACATTCCCTATATAATATGCTCACAATGGCCCCTCAAAACTTACTTTGGCTTTTTCATTATTTCAGACAGGGACCATTAAGTAAGGTAGAAGAGAACACAATCAAAAGCTTGGAGCGTGTGATCCAAAAATTTACCAAAAAAAATTCATATGATTTCTCAAATACCTACAATTCTCGGTCTTTTATATTCCTAGGAGCCTAAACTAGAGCCATTTTTTATGTTTTAAGAAAAATTAGATTTAGCAAATTATAACTTACACAAAATGTTGCTAAGAAACTCCATTTCCAACACCAAGAAGTTTTTTATGAAAACCATCGACAATTTCAAGTCATTCCTTTCTAAAGACAACACCTATGAAAAGCTACCCAAGACGCTGAAAATTGAAGCTTGCAACAAAGAGTTGGACAATTTTTATGTAGAGTTTACCAATCAATGGGACTCTCATAAGGGCAAGCTAAGGAATCGAGCACAAAGGAAACCGAGAAGAAGTCAAGAGGTTTACAAAAAACTTGACCAACAAAAAAACTACACCACGAAAGAGAATGTGGCACCGGTGATACCTCGCCAGTCATACGAATTCCACCCTCAAAAACTCGCAGATGGTGACACGGTGAGGCAGGTAACAAAGGTGAGAAATGATTATATTACAAGCAAGAGTTCTACAAATGCTGTTCAAAACGAGTATTGCGCTAAGAGTGTAAAGGATAGTAGGGTGAACATGATTTCACAGAAGTTAAAGGAGCTTGAGCTGGTGGACAAGGGTAATGTTGATTATAAGATGGATATCGAAGAGGTTCTTCATTACTACTCTCGTCTTACATGTCCTGCTTATATGGACATTGTTGAGAAATTCCTCAAAGAAATATACACAGAATTTTTGGGTCCTCAAGTTTCTCCACAAGTTAACATTCTAAGACCCCAACTGAAATAAGCGAATCTGCAGGCTTTTCCCTTATAAAAGCCAAAAGATTTATACTTGATTTGAAGATTCTTTCTTCTGGTTGGTAATCCTAGATTTTCTTATAGTAATAAATGATGTAACTATGTAACTATAGTTTTTAACAGTTTTTACTCGTCATGTGTTCATTTTAAGGCAATCACTTGTACTATGGTACTTTAAATTCTAAGCTCTAGTCCGAAATGTTCTCATAATTATGTCTTTTCTTGTTTTTCTCTTCAAACTTATTCTTTCTGCTTTTCGTTTATATTTATATTGCTTTGTTTTAACTTTTTTTTTTGTTTCTCCTCGCTTATTCAATGTTATCTCCTCTTATTGATATTTTCACATCCAACTCAAATCATCGTAGGATCGAGGCTCGGCTGTTTTTGATGATTATGAGTTTGGATTTCAGACTCAGGGGTGAAAGAGACTACAAAGAGAATCTTCCTCAAATAATTCAGCTTCAAAACAAAATACATGATTTAGATAATTCATGCATGTTCTAGTCTCAGTAATTACGAAAGCACGTTACATATTCCATACTAATCAAATTACCAGTTATTGAGCATTCCCTTCATCAATTGTCATAGATAACCTCCAACTGGAATCCCTGTAAGTTCAATATGAACAAGCTTTGTCAGGCAATTTAATCAAGATTCGCGCTGTGCTATTCTATGTACCTTAGTTTAGAACTTATTGGCAGTAGAATGATGGCAGGTTCACCTGACAAAATAATGCATATTGAAGCCTTAATACTTGTCGTAGTCCGAATCTTCGTCATCTGCAAGTAGAGAATCGCCAAGATCTAGGAACGAACAAAAACATCATCAGTAAGACTTTGTAGGACTGTCTTACAATAAGGATCACGTCAGACCATTTGACATATTGGAAATAAAACAGAAACAGAAAATTTCTAAAGATGTCATGTAATTCACATAATAAAAAGAATCATTGCCAATGATGAAATGGCTATAATATTACGTAAGACCGATTTTACTACAAAATTGGAGTCAGAGTTGGAATACCTGGATAAGCTACTGTCAACCAGTTTCGTTGACACATTAAAGCTTCAATTGTACCACAACATAGCTTGTTAAAATGTTGTACTAGTACATTACCACCTCTGCAAAATGCTGCACATGAAGTCACCTTTGAAACAGGAATAGGAAGAACATCTCTAGCTATCATTTGCAAGGTCGGGTACTTCAATCCGTTATTTTTCCACCAAGACAATAGTTTGAAATCATCTCTTCTTGGTAGGACTTCTTCATCTAAGTAATAGTCCAACTCAGTTGTTATCGTCTCTTTCTTCCTTTCGGTGACAAACAAATCAAAAGCGGACATGGGATCTTGCTTGACATACCGGTTAATCCCTTGTTGACTTTGATTGGATTTGACACGTTTTGAGGCATTTTTAATTCTAGGTCCAATACGGTATTGTTCAAACAACTCAATACATACTTTTCGGACCCTGTCAATCTCACCTTGAGCCCCATCTTTGTATATCTTTGTGAAGTAATATTCCACAATATACATCTTGAACCTAGGATCCAGAATAGCAGTTATGGCCAAAATAGTGTTGACTTCATTCCAGTATTCATCAAACTTATCCATCATATTTGAAGCCATGGCCGTGATCACCTCAACTTCTGATGAAACCCATTGAGATATAGCCAATTTGATCTCACAGACCTTTTGAAAGTACTCATTGGCTGTATGATACTTCTTTTCCGAAAAAAACATAGCTGCCTCATAAAAAACCTTCAGAACTTCACAAATTTCTTTGGCCAAGTTCCAATCTTCCTCACTCGGAATGCACGTGTATCCCGAGTCACTAAGCTTCTCATGTTTAAATACATACCTGAATAACAAAGCTCGTTCAAGCATCAAGTATATTGAATCCCATTGATTTTCACAGTAACTAGGCAAATCTTTGCCATTGGGAACACCTAACTCACGCGCTAGACAAGCAAACTTTATTTGCCTTTGAGTTGTTGCTGTCCAGTAAGCAACACCATCTTGAATTTTTATCATTGCATCCCCAAGTGTGTCAAGGGCTTCTTCTACTAGCGATTTTAGGGTTCTTGTGAAACACCTCATTCGTAAAAATTTCCCTCCTAACATGAGATTTGGGCAGTAAAACCTACTAGAGAAGGTATCCTTAAGAAACTTGTCATCGAAGCAGTCATCAATTGTCAGTGTAGATAGCTTGTCATCCAAATTCCAGTTATGCAAACATTCAAGGTACGTTTCCAATTGCAAGTTTTCGTTGCATCCAAAAGGCAGCTTGGGAAACCTGAAAGGAAGTCAATTGTGGAATAAGTCCATGATGAATAACAAACCCTTATAAAAAGAGAAAGAAAACAAGTTTTCAAGGATATTACTCAATGAAATAGTTATGTAGTGTCCAAAAATCATCAATGTAGTGTACTGCGGCAGCAACAAAC
Source organism: Heliosperma pusillum (assembly GCA_022085475.1). NCBI lineage: Eukaryota > Viridiplantae > Streptophyta > Magnoliopsida > Caryophyllales > Caryophyllaceae > Heliosperma > Heliosperma pusillum. The sequence goes on from JAIUZE010005986.1 coordinate 26,835, forward strand.
TGTCTTTTCTCGTCATGTGTTGCCCACAAATCCATTGAAACTGCGATTCTACTCGCATTATCTCTTAGCTCACGCTGACTCTCTGACTTCTCTCCAAAGTACGCTATAAGAATGTCCTCCCTCGCTTGTGTTCGGGACACCATTTTAAAATGAGGATTTAAACAGCGCACAAATTTTTGAAATCCTTCATGGTTAACAATTGATAAGGGATATTTATGGAGAACAATCATGTTAGCAAGTTCCTTTCTCACAGCTTGGTCATCGACCCTTCCGAATTGTGAGGTATTACCCATGGTTGGTGGTGCTCTCGGTACACTGCCAGGAATATATCCCAAAGGACCCAAAGGAGTATTTGCAGTCCTTTTCCTCTTCTCAGCCATCTAAACTGTTTAACACAAAAGAGTACATATATTTTTACATGTAATTTCCTTAATAATTTCTGAAAATCATCGCCAACAACAAAGTACTAACTGTCTCAAGGGTTCCTGCATACAGAAATGTAGGGGGGTCACATACTCACATGTATGCAGCCTCAACCTGTGTTAAGAAAACCTCAATGGGGTAATGTTCAGATGACCTGTAATGACGGTTGCATTGGAGATTGCATTGAATGATTACTAGAGTTATCCAAAACCCAAGAATATGGACTCTTTGGTTCCATTGGATTATTGAAATCCAACAGAATTTAAAAAGTCATTTTAGCTCCCGAAAAATAGATGAGCAGCAGGTAAATAGATATGTGATTTTCCCTGCACTTCCTTGGACGAGATTATTCACATTGTATAACAAAATAGTCTAATTTCCTCAGTCATTGTAGGACAATTATGAAACATGGCCATTATATCACAACTTAGTTCTTGATATCGATATCTTGGCAAAAAGTCTAAGCTAAATCACTAAATGGAAGATGTTCATCAATGGTTATATTCCTTCATACTTCCTCTATAAGTTCACGCGGATGACGCATAAGCACTCCATACATTGAGCTGGACTTATTTAGTTATACTCTTTCCGTCCCAATACTGTTTACGTTTGATTAAAATACTCCTCACATAGGATGAAAAATGTAAGCAAAGATTGGGACGGAGTGCTACATGGATTCCTAATTTCAAACTTAAACTCTTGTTTGGATAGAGAGGATAAAAGATAAAGGAAGTTGGGTAAAGTTCCTTTATAAAGGAAGTGAATAAAATAGAGCAAAAGAGCAAGAAAAATAAATGTCATTTTTGCCTCTCTGAGCAATGAAATTAAGTTCCGTTTGAGCAATGAAAACGGACTCACTTCATCTACATTCAACCAAATTTATTAACCACAAGGATCCTCCGGGGCAACGAAAATTTAAATCTTCTACTTAAAAGTTACCCCCTCCGTCCATCCATCAAAACCCTTACCAATATAAAAAATTAAACAAATGAATAAGACACCCTAAAAAGGAATAGGTAAACAAATGGCCGGAACGGAGGGAGTACATTTTTCTTTAGGGTTTTGTTGGGTGGTTGTTGACTTCATCCCTTACTCATAAGATCAGGAGTTGGACTCCTACCCATGAAAATGGAGCCAACTTCTAGGTCAATCATTTACATGTTCATGAAAGCGCCTTTGACAAGTGGATTACTCACTGTTGTCCACGATGGACAATCCGACTTACACCCCAAAACAATCAGTATATATGGTAGACTGGTAGAGTACTCCAAAACTATTTGATAGGCGTAATTTAAAATTTTGGCATAAAAACACCCTTTTTTTTGTTCAAATGAGCGCAATATGTCGTATGAATCGAAACCCCAACCTCCTGATTTGAGTAAGAGAACTCTTATCACTTAAGCTAACTCTTGTTCTTCCGAAATAATTAAATTGACAACTATTTCTTGGTTATACAAATTTTCCTAAGAATTTGAAGTAAACTCGCAAATAAATAGCCAATTAGACCCACGATATATACACTTTTTCATAAATTCGATCGACATTAATATTAATTATATCAAAATAAATATGATTCATAATTCAAATAAACACAACATAAAAGGAACAAGAAAAAAGCAGGAAAGTTGGACTACTTTAATACAAAAAAAAAAATAACAATAAGAATAATACAAAAAAAATTACCAGGTTTGAGTGAAAGTAGTTGCTGAAAGGCGGTGAGAGAAAATAGAGAGAGGTGGAAGAAGTGCAAAAGGTATTTAGAAATGAGGACACGTTTTTCCATGTACATGGATTTTGGCGGGAAACATCTGGGTTAACTATCAGAAAACAAGCCTTGTAGTTCAGTTGGGTTGGGTTGGGTTGGGTTTCGCTGGGCTGGGCTAGGGTTTGAAACGAAACTACTCATCACAATCACAAACCTTGTACTCAAATTGAACCCGGCAACTCAATTACTTCAGAAGGGTTCGGGTTCGGGTTTGGGTTTGGTGATTTAAGGTAGTATGCAAGAATTTGGGGCAGAGTGGGCCAAATCCATCCTTTTGAGTCTAAATTAGGTGTGAGGCGTGTTGTTAATATTTAGAGCGGGCAAGTCTGACATGACCGAAATCCGAGTAAACCCGACACGATAGGACCTATATATGTTGCGCCGCGAAAACAACGAACCCGATGATGACATGTAACCTGACGTAACCCGATTAAGGTTGAATCAAAACCAAACTCGACCTGACCCGAGATGACCAGTGGAATCAAACCGACTTATGTACTGACCTAACCCAACACGACTGTTGATCCGACCCGTAAGATAACGCGAAACTGACGCGGAATAAAAACACCAATTAAATCCTTAATAAGATTAAAATTGAGTTTTTTTATTTCATATGTACCCCTGTATTTTTTGAATTTCTCATATATACTCCCCTCCTTTATCTAATCCCCGCTTGTACCCCTGTCTTTCCACTCATTTTCAAATGTAGCCTTAATATCTTTTTCTGATGATTCCGAGATATGGAAGTGGGTCGTACTGGGCCGTGCCTCATGTCGGCCCATTGTGCCTAGAGAAAAAATGGCACGGTCAGGCCCATGATGGTGGGCTTCGTGACGTGTCGTGTTGTGCCATTCAAATGAAAATGGCGGCCCATTGGTATCGTGACGGGGTTTGTGTCGTGCTTGAGCGTACGTGTCTTACCTAGACCTGGCAAAACTGACCCGACCCGAAAAGGTTGACCCGAAAGCGACCCGGAATTGCCTGACCCGAGGATGACCCGAAACCCGAATTGTTCTGACCCGACCCAGACCCGACCCGAACCTTGACTGACCTGAAATAGACCCGGCCCAAAATAACCCGACCCAAAACCACTGACCCACAGACGACCCGATTTGAAATGATCCTAAGTGACCCAATTTATTGTGATTAGGGGTGATAAACTGATAATGAGACGAGATAGCCCACGTGCACTCAAGCTCGGCTTGGTCGAAGTCGGCCCGTGCGAGTTTGGCTCGACGCCGGGCTTGACTTGAAAACTAACTTGATCATTTTGACCTGAAAATGGCCTAAATAAATCGGATATGAATCTAAAATAACCCGACCCAAAATTACCCATACCCGAAATGACCCAAACCCGAAATGGCCCAAACCCGAAGTGACCCAAACCCAAAACTGACCCAAACCCGAAAGTGACCCAACCTGACCCGACCCAACCCGAAAGGTTGAGCAAACCCAATATGACCCGACCCAAACCCGACCCGTTTGACCCATTTGCCAGGTCTAGCCTTAACCATTCTTTCACTTTAACCCAATTTATTTGTATTTTGAGTGTCCCTAGGCACGATTGTTTTACTCAAACTTCGGCCCGGGCACGGCCCATGGCGTATACGTACCGTGTCGTGCTGGGACGTCCCAATTTTGTGTCATGCTAAAATGAGTCATGGGCGTGCTTAGGCGTGCGTTTCAGCCCATCGGCTGGCGTGCCTACTTCCATCTTCTTCCATTATGGCACCACCTTCTTCATCCTTTATAGCCACCTTCATCCTCACTTCAATTCATCTTCTTCCTCCAAACTCTAATTTTGAGATATTAGAAAATGGCCTCAAAAACATAAAATCCCATTGTTATTCAATCTAAAAACTACTTGAAATGCTTAACTTATGTAATCAGAGAACAAAGAAACAAGAACAAAACTTACAGAATTGTAATTATAAATAAAGCTTTTGCTATTGCTAATTCAATATACTCTGTTTGCTAATGAAGTTCATGATTTTTTTACCACTTTAATAATTTTATTTATTTGGTCCGACTTTTTGTAAATCGCTTTAAAAATAATTTTAATACTATGAGACTTTATTTTTAAAAAACTTTGAAAATATCAAACCTTTAAGTAAATAAAACGATATTCATGAAACCGCGTACAAAAACGATAATAAAAAGGTACTAAATAAATAAAAACAACATTAAATTTGAATTTGTAACTTTGCCTCAAAATCAAATATTTAAAATATTGAAGAATTAGAGTTGGCGCCAAGACGAAATTTAAATTTTTTATATAGTTTCATGAAAAATACTCCCTCCACACACCTATTTTCACCCCATTTGGTTTTGGGAGGTCAAAGTTGTTTCGGAGCTTTGATCGTAAATAAGTTCGAGAATAAAAACTATTAGATTATAAAACAAAAACATTTACACTTATTTTCATGACATATTTCACGAAAAAAATAACACATAGACGTCGAAAAATACAGTCGAAGTGTCGTTTTGAAGACAACAATAAAGCAAATGAGGTGAAAATAAGTGTGTGGAGGGCGTATTCGATTTTCAACTTGGCTATAATGCTCGAAATTCAGCTCTCTACCGTAGCGTCAACTTTGAAAATTCAAATTTCAGTTTGTGAAAGATCAAATGCGTCTTATTGGATAACTAAAAGTGAAACGTTAATTTAAATTTTATATTTTCAAACTTCGTTTTAATCTTTCTTCTATTAAAACACAAACATTTAAAGCCATTTGGTTAAGCCACATCATCATGTACACAAGGGCCCACTAACTTTCTAACTTCATTTAATTAAAATACACTTTATAAAATATGATTAATATTTACAAAATGATTTATGCATTAAATTTTTTATTTCCATATTTACGAATAATTCGAATGAAAATTTAGTACACGTTTCTTTTAGGATCATTAATTTTTTTACCAAATATAAATTAAAAATTCATTTTATATATTATTTTTCCCACTTTTACACAAATTAGTAAGAAAATACTCATGTAACTAAAAATACTCTCCTTCAATTGAAGTTAGATATAATCGTAAATTGATGTTTATTAGTCATGTCAGTTTTATTGGAAAATAATATTAATAATAATATAGATATACTTATAAATGAAATTACATAATATATTTATAACCATACCAGGCCAGTTTGCAAAATTATAATTAAAACAAATCAATAAATTAAATTATAGTTTAATGAAGTGAATACTAATTGGTGAGAAACTATTGATTTATTAAATATTTACTTTATTAAAATATATTTTGTTTTAACACAATCAAACGGGTTAATTTATAATATTGGTCATGTCGGAAATAAGTCAGGTGACTCGCGTTAGAGCATGCTCAGAAGCAGGTCAGAGTTGCTCTATGCTAACCGCCTTACAATTGAAATCTATAATTTGTCTAAAAAGTAAATTAAGTTTGTTATTATCGCTTTAATCATATCAGTACTTACATCACTTCTAATGTAGTAATTATAAACATCAAGTTGTTTATATATTTTTTTTAATTCATAATGTTATTTAGAATGTTTTAATTATTTTTTTAATATTTATTTCATGTTTGATACAAGAGTGTTAATGTATTGGGTTTAATATTTTTTAATGTATTGGGTTTAATATTTTTTAATGTATTGGGTTTAATATTTTATATGAAATATTCTATATTTGCGCATGTGAAATAAAAAAGTTAACATTATTATTTATTTATTTAAATATATGATAAAAACAATGTTCGAAAAACAAACCCGTGCAAATTGCACGGGGTAAAGCTAGTGTGTTTGGAATACGATTACACCGAAACAAACAATTAGTCGACAAAAGTATTTGTTCTTAGTTATATATATATTAACAAGCAATTACTTAATCTCACCTTGAAGTCTCTAACTATGAACTACAAAGTTCTTGTAAAAGACTCTTTTGATACTAAACGGTAGATTCTGCTGATCTGTATGCTCCATACAACCTTCTAAGATTTATTAACAATACTCAATACTAAATACCACATTTCATGACGTCCCATCTCATTGTAAGGTCATTAATTAACCAATAACGCGTTATAATGTCGTTTAATGAACCAAAATATGTTTTAACGTCATTAGTACATTGTCAAACTGCCGCATCATCTTTAAAAACCTTATTTAAGTTGTCATGTCACTAAATGTACATCACCACCTTGATCCGCGTATCAACTCGGCAACTCCCTCTAGTTAAATAAACCGAAAAATCGACCCAATAATAAAGGGAGAAGTCAATACGGCAAAATCTATCTTAAACCCAACCCAACCCAACCCGATAGGGAAGAATCTAAATAGGACTCCAAGTTTGTTGAAGTTAGAATAATATTATTTGATACGACTAATGAATAGTATTACCCAATATATAAAGAGTTATATTGGCTCAACCTAGCTATGGAAAGTTAAAAGTTACTCGGTAGTGAGTGGAGTATCTTTGTGAAGTTGAAAGATGACCATGCAAATATCTCATGAGTCGATGGAATCCATGCAATGTGGAGTTATGGGGTACTAAAGAGCATATGCTTGCTGGAACTACTATTGATATTAGAATCTAGAAATGATTGTAAAGAACATTTCATTATACACAAATTGAAAGATGAGGAAATACGAGTATAGTTCTTGAATGCAAAAGCCTAGAGTATCCTCCGTATAAAAAGCTTTTAGACTTGTACAATTAGTGGCATGAAGAAATTTTATATATTCAAAGTATAGCAATCTTTGTTAAAATTATTGTTTTTGGTAAATATTTACGACATTGTATTTTGTCAAATTTTATGTTGTATGACTTTCGATCAATTAAGAATCGATCGTTCCTCTAAATAGGGATTAAAGTGGAGGCGTTGTGCCGACGCTTAAAAATGAGACTCTATATTAGCAATATAAAGTAAATTTATTACTACATGTTATCGGCTTTTATTGATCAACAATAATTAAATCTTAAAAATAATTCAATAATAAAAATTGAAATTTTTTATTTCTTAACTACATCATTAACATACACTTGAAAATTTTCTATTTTACTAGCTTTCTAGAAACAAACACATACATCGAGCTTTCAATGCCTTTCATAATAAACTTTCTCAAAGAGTAATGAAAGAAGAAAAATCAGTGGAAAATGTGATGGATAATTAAATACCGTCATTCCCCTCGATATGGTGTTACCAGGCCCGCTTCTGAGTTTTATATATGGGGTCGTAGGCAAAATAGTATACTTGGGCCCCTTTAGAAAAATATTAATGTATAATAGAAAAAAAAAGTTAAAAAATAGTTTATACAAGCATTCTGAGATGGAAAATCATTGATAACATCAACCTAGACGAGTCGATGTCTTTTAAAAGTTCTTCCCGATTGACAAAATTGTAAGACTATTCAACTGTTCTTGTGATGACATTGATGACCTCGGGAAGGTTTTGAGCGAGTTTAGTTTCAAAAAACGTCTCTTCGCTGAAGCTATTGTTACTGAACTATATGTTAAGAAAATATTCTATAAGTAATTAAAGCATTTGGATAACAATTTACGGTTACAAGAAACTCAAGAATGTCAGCATTAGTTTATTTAGTAAGGTGGAATGTAACATTTTTAATTTAGAGTAAAGATCATTTAAATCAACATCAAATAGGTAAACAGAGGGAGACGTAACACAACATTCTCTCCATTCATTTTCACCCTATGACTTTAACTTGCATGAATCAAATGAAAAGCCAAAAATACTTTCAAAAGTCTTTAGCTACTCAAATCTGCTTTTAAAAGAAGTAATTTCCATATCAACGTCGACAAAAAATATTCATGTATATATGATTCTTTAGGGGACTTATTTTATTCAATGTCTTGAAATCTAACAGAATTTAGTATTAGTGATATAAGTTCTTGTTTTTGTATTATCAATTAATGGACTATACCACTAGCTGTCCAATTGTACGGTGTAGAATCTGAGCTTTGTAGTAAAGCATTCGAGTTTTATTTTAAAGAACATGAGCTTTATTAGAAAGTATTCAAGCTCTAATATGAACTTTAAATTAGCTAAAAAAAATACATATAAGCTCAGATTTTTATACCTTTGTTGTACAATGCTTACATACAAGTGGTTGTATAATCCTATTTGTTTTGTATTATAGTAGCAAAAAGTTTGACACTTGTTTGGTTTCCGTATTAGTGATAAAAATTTTTCTTCTTTCCTCCTCTTAGTATTATTTTAAGCCCTAGAAGAATGGGCCCATTTCTAGCATGTGTCCTAAGCCACCGCCCCTCTAAAGGACCCTCAGAACCGAGCCGGGTATTACACTACTACTTCTAATTAAAAAGCATGAGGATAAAAGAAAATCACTATCATGTATCTATGTTGAGGAATATAATATTACTAATTTTAAGACCGTATAGAATTTGCACGGATTTGCTACCTAAAACTATTAAAAGTTTGATTTGATTTATATCGATATAAATTTTTAATTGTTGTGCGAAAGCGTGAATACCTCGTGTTGGGCCTCTATTGCGTCACTGTCCACGGTCCATAATAGTATGATATTTTCCGCTTTGGGCTTAGCCCTCACGGATTTACTCTTGGGCTCCTTCCCAAAAGGCCTCATACTATTATATTTTATGGACACTTATAAAGATCACCTTTGACCTTTAATCTACCGATCTGGGACAAGGGTTTTGCACCCTAACAATCCTCCCCTCAAACCAAGTACCATCATCTTGACTCGGACCTTGACTTATACGGAGGATCTCCTCACACCATACAACCCCAACTTCTAGACACCTTCATCATCACCAAGTCTTGATAACTCCACTTAAACGACACACTATGTGTCTCCCAAAGGGTCCATCTGTCCCTTCACGGAACTTGTGCTACACTTGCGTACCAAAATCCTCTGCATCCAATATACCCTGAACTGGTCCGAATCCAGTGCCTCAACGCGCCACCCCCGACCGCCTTTGGACTTACCATGGACCGCTTTTGTGGCCTCCATTAAGCCTCGGTCCACCCTCCCCGGGTCGCTGACGATCTTCTTTTGGACGGCCCGTCTCATCGTTGAGAGATCCATGTCGCCTTCGCGAACATATTAGCTCTCCCTCGAGCTATTAGGAGTTCCACGCCTTATAGTGTAAGACACCCTTCAAGTCTTGGGCTTGATGCTTTTTCTTGTGCCTAGCCCAAGTTAAACCTTGGGCTCTGATACCACTTGTTGTAACGGAGGCGTCCTGTTACCCAACAGTTAGTTGATTAGGGTGATAAGAACAAAATATAGCGAATAACAAATAAAGATGACACACAGATATACGTGGTTCACCAGTAAAATAACTGGCTACGTCCACCCGGAAGGAGAGCAAATTTTACTATTGTGGAGATAATAGTACAAAAGTAGACTGATACACACGCGCTACTAAGAACCAAAAGTGTACCCAATTCTACCAATAAATATAGTAATCTAAAATAGACAAAAGAGACTACCCTGCCGAGATGAAGGACAAACGATCTTGAGGCCAGCAAGATCCAAACAAACTCCTTCTATCTCCAAATTTAGAAGAACTCCAATCTACTTGAGCCCGGAACAAACTGAAGCTTCCTCCCAAATGGAACCTCACAAATCGACTCTCATAAGATTATCCTCACAAATATTATCTCCACCTCTTTCAATTAATCTAAACTAATACAAGAGTCTTTATATAGATTTATTCCACCCTTAATATGAGACCTAAACTAATTAGGAAACAAAGATAATTAGGAAATTTATCAAGTTTCCTAAGCAAAGACTACTAGAAAATTATTAAATAATTTCCTAAACAAAGTAATTACCAAATCCGTATTCTTTCCCATACTTACCCAAATACGTGTAACTTGGTGAAACCAAAGCACAAAAGCCATTAAGCTTACTAAACATTCCAAATTATGGCCAAATTGTCTCACGTGAAGTTAAGCACGTTGAACATCAAGAATTGGAAAGCCCCATGCACGACCCGTACTAGCGATTCGCACATTACACGGATCCGTCTTACTTTGTTGTTTCTTCTTCTTGCTTTCACTTAGTTCGTCTTCGACACAAATTCAAGGCATCAAATTCACGACAATCTCTACCTTGACTTGAATTATGCAAAAACGAACCAAAACAAGAAGAACCAAAATCAGCTTCAACAAGATCAATCTTCAAGTCACTACTTGTCTCCACTCTGACTTGAACACAACCCACCAAATGGACAAACGAACCAAGTGTGCAACAAACGTGACCAAATATACAAAGTATCAAATATAGCAAGCTGTGACTATCGAATGTACTAAGTACCCAACATATCATCATACCAACAGGAAGGCCAAACGTAGCAACACTCCGAAGAGGACAAAAGCTATCAAACGCCAACACAAATATATGAGATACTCAATGTCACTAATGATGGAATGATGTACCAAAACAACACACACAAGATTCCAAACAAATCTCCTCCAAAACAGAATCATGGCCAAATGTACCGTCGTACCAGATTGTCCAAATGGACACCAACGCCACGAACAAAACAAATGTTTCACTTGAGTATACTAGGTGTCATGACCACCAAAAATTTGCCTACACCAAGGCAACAAAACTCAAGTCGAAACCAAAAACAACATTCTAAGCGAGCACAAATTACCTCCATCATCAAAGGTACAAATAGTTAGACTAACAAGTCCAACCCAAAAGCTCCAAAGAAAAAACTCCCGTCGAAGTTTCAGATGATCCCTTTCGAGATCAAAACAGTTCATTTTCAAGAACCCAGCGGAGCTTGACTCGTACAGTCCCATTTAACAAACGACTTCCAAACCATTCAACCACTATACAAGTCACTCACAAGTAGATTTATATCTGCCATGTTCCAGTAAATGAGCTCTCACACTAGAACACCATAGACTCTACCTTGAGTCTATAACCATCCAATATACCCTGGACTGGGTCTGCCATCCAATAATCCCTGGACTAAGCCTGCGCCCATTTAAGCCCTGGACCGGGCCGCTCAAGGCTCCACCTCGAGCACAATTTTCCCCACTAAGGAGAAAAACAAATGTTGGTAGCTTGTCTTGAAGGATCCATTAGCTTGACCAGTGCAGAAATAAACTCCACCTTACTGCCAACACTACCATCCTTACACAAACTCACCAAATCTAAAAGTATGTCAACTTTCAAAAATATTCGCTTTCAAAATCTTTTCACCCATAATTCAACAAACCCAAATTAACGCCCTACAACACAATGCGGAAGCAGAAGAGACCCAATTTTGAACCTTGGGCTGTGATACCACTTGTTGTGCGGAAGCGTGAATACCTCGTGTTGGGCCTCTGCTGCGTCAGTGTCCACGGTCCATAATAGTATGATATTGTCCGCTTTAGGCTTAGCCCTCACGGATTTACTCTTGGACTCCTTCCCAAAGGCCTCATACTATTATATATTATGGACACTTATAAAGATCACCTTAGACCTTTAATCTACCGATGTGGGACAAGAGTTTTGCACCCTAACATTAATAATTGCTAAAATTTAAACTTCTATACTGTTGAACCATGTTTTTTTGATGATGAAAAGTCCGTGCTACTTGTCGTTGAACGTGTTTGATTGTTTTGTGCATGCCTAGATATGTTATTCACAGAATGCAAAAGTTGGAATGAAGCTTGATGATCATTGAAGATTAATTCTAGTCAATTGTCGTGTGTCTAGATGTTGTAAAGATGATGATCCCTAGCATAACTCGATTTGCTTTCATTCGTCGTTTTACTTTTCGTTGTAAAACGAAGTTTTAAAAGAGGTTTTTAATGCGATTTTGCGACGGTCTTTGAGCCCTTACTGCTGAGCCTTAACGCTATTACCCACAACAACCGACACAACCACCATGTAGCCCATACTCCCGACTATCATCGTACAAATTTTCGTGTCTAGTGGACCACTCTAAACCCTCTAAAAAATCGTCTTAAGACATCCCATCGCCCATTTGTGCCTCTGTTTTGGCAGCAAACCCAACGCCTTAAAAATCACCTAAATTCGATCCAAACACCACTTATCCTAGCCCATACCTAGCCACCCAAAAACAGCCATACCCGTACTCTGTTTTCACGTGCAAAACAGAGCATCCAAACCCGCTCTTCGCCTCTTTAACTGTGAGAATATACAATAAAATATAGTATATTACATATTGGTATTCTATTATAGTTCATATTTGGTATCCTAGTTTCCTAAGAAGTAGAATTGTATTTAGGAAAGAATTGTGGTTAAGGCTAAGCATTGGGTAGTATATAAGTCTGATCATGTATTCGTTATTTGACATCGAAAAAATATAATTCATATATTTTGTTATTCAGTGTTTATCATGGCATCAGAGCAGTAACGATCCTGCCAATTTTTCCGTTAATTCACCATGACGGACGGTGAGAAGAAACAGGGAGAACATAATGTCTCAAAATCCGAGCCCATACTGCAGTCTTCCCCATTATACCTAAATCCGTCAGACAGTCCTAGTTTGATGCTCACTCATACTATTTTCAATGGAGATAATTATGATATATGGGCCGACGCCGTTTGTAACGGTCTTGATGAAAAAAATAAATTGGCTTTTGTGGAAGGAACCGTTCAGAAACCCATCGCCAAAACAAGCGGAAGCGATAGTCTTGAGTCGATTGCATGGCGCCAATGAAATGCCATGCTCAAATCATGGTTTCACAACGTCATCGACCCTAAACTCCACCCAAGTATTACCTTTTCTGCCACCATCACGGAAATTTGGAACGAGTTGAAGGGGCGATTCTCCGAGGGAAACGCACCACGTGTCCACCATTTAAAGAACGATCTCAACGATTGTAAATAGGGGAAACAATCTGTTGTTGAATATTACACCCAATTCAAAACAATATGGGATGAATTAGCAAATCACAGTCGAGTTTCTCCATGTACTTGTGGCGCTGGTGCGGCTTTGGCTAAAGAACGAGAGGAAGAGAAAGTTCACCAATTTCTTATGGGTCTGGACACTACTCTGTACGGTCATATTTGTACAAATTTATTAATGGAGGATACCATTACGTCCCTTAGTCGTGCTTATGCTATTGTCTTACGCGAGGAACGCCACAACACTGTCACGAGGGGAAAAGAAGAGCAGAGTGAGGCGGCTATGGCGGTAAAATATAATAGCGCACAAGGAGGGGGACTAGGGAGCATGCCACATAAAGACCCTAGTGAACCCACTCCGACACCACCGCACTGCACTTACTGCGACAAGGACTATCATACCGAAGAGTTTTGCTATGAGAAACATGGTTTTCCTTCTAGGGGTCGTGGACGAGGTCGTGGACGACGGGGTGGCCGTGGTGGAGGACGTGGTGGACGAGGCTTACACACACAGGCTGCTAATGCAGCGGTGCTCGAGACAGAGACGCCTGCTTCATCCATCCACGGACTCACTGCGGATGATATGATAAAGCTACGTAGCCTATTGAGACACAGACATGAAGGCAGTCAATCATTAACAGGTATACAGAATAATGTTAGAGGTGCGTGGATACTTGATAGCGGTGCCTCACACCACATGACAGGCCACTACGATTTACTCGAGAAACGATGGAAAATTGCACCATCGCGAGTCGGATTACCAGACGAAAAGTACATTGTTGCATCTGAACATGGACAAGTTATATTAGATAATAATTTCATTCTTAAAGATGTGATATATGTCCCAAATATGAATTGCAATTTAATTTCCATCAAGCAGTTAATCGAAGAAAACAATTGTGTAGTGACTTTTAACAAAAATTATTGTATTGTGCAGGACCAAGCTATGACAATGCAGATTGGACGGGGTGAGCTTCGTGACGGGGTTTATTATTTGAAGACTGAGCATGAGGATCGTGTAGCAACAACTCGACTGGCTGGCAATGCTCGATTATGGCATAGAAGACTCGGTCACCCGTCTAATAGTACTTTACCTTATTTTTCGTCTTTAGTTGGGAATAATTTATCTTTGACCGATAGTTTTGTTTGTGATTCTTGTTGTCGTGCAAAACAAACTCGGTCGACTTTTGGTATTAATAATAAAAGAAGTAGTGAATTATTTGCCTTAATTCATTGTGGCATTTGAGGACCCTATAGAGCGTCTAGTTTGTCTGGGGCACATTATTTCCCGACTATCGTTGATGATTGTAGTAGGGGAGTTTGGGTGCATCTAATGAAAGATAAAAGAGAATTAGGTGCCTTGATGAAATTTTTTGTCCAAATGACCATCACCCAATTTGGAAAGCAAGTCAAAATAATACAAAGCGATAATGGAACCGAATTTCTTTCAGAGGACATGAAAGACTATTAAAATGCCAATGGAATATGATCGTGCTTGTCGCGAGCCCGATACAAAGATAAATTACCCAGACTAGGCTAATAACAATTTAATGTAATTAGGGAAGTAGGGGTCGATCCTCAGGGAGATGGTGTTTCCTATAGAATGTGAAGTGTCTCGCAATTGAGTTTTATCTAACGAATATCTGGGTTTGGGGATTTTGATGTCTAAACTAATATAAAGCATAAATGAAAACAAAATAAAAACAAATGAAAACAATAAAGCAAGTGATGAAAATCATCTAGGGTAGTAGGTTCACACATGTAGATTGACATATTGATAAAATTGGATTTGGAACATGCAAATAATTCATTGTGAGTTCGTAAGAATGATGTGTTCATTACAATCATAGATCAGATGGTCTAGCAGGCTTTTTAGGCGATTTACTAGGTCTTAATCTACCATGTCATGCATTGTCTATTCAATTCACGTATCTCTACTTGGAAAAGAATTCCATTTTAGTCGATGATTTCCGGCCAGAAGTCGTTAACTATCGTTACGATCCAAACATGCATAGACACAACGTTTTAAAGGCACAATTTCTTTATCCAATTATCATCTTTTAATCAATCTAACATGGGTACCCTACACCCTAGAAAGGTGACTACTTACTCATGATAATGTCTAAGTCTAAAATGATATTAACAATGAAAACTAGGATAGACATGTTTATTTGATTTTGACTCTTTATATGGCGATAATAACGACGCTAATTGATAATCTAAGAAAAGAAATTGCAATTATAACGATACTAAATGAATCTAAGACAATATGTAAAGAGAATAACAATAAAATGGAAAACGATAAAGACATTAAACAAGGGATAAAACATAAATACCTATATGACGATCAATGACGATAATGATAACAATAATAGAAAATCCTTGCACATAATAAACGATCCACCAATTACAACGCTTGAACCACACAAAGGAGATTACAAGGATGAAATTCTTATTAATCTAAACTAAAGTTTTGATATGAAATGGAAAGAAATAAACTAAGAACTAAAGACTAAAGACTAAAGAAGAAGAAAATGAGAGAAGGGAGGCTAGTTCCCCCTCCTCCTAATCTAAGGAGAAATGTAAGAAGAAGAGAAGAGAAGAGGATTGTAAGATGGATGAGATGATTTGAGAAGAGGGCTAGAGCATCTATATATAGCATTAGGGTTTCGTGGAGAAGAGGTTGGGCATTAAACACATAGGACAAAAGTAGGAAGTTGTAGCCGTCATGCTCGGATCAGCACACATCCCCGATCGGGTACACACTTACCCGATCGGGTAAGCTGGCATCTAGAAGTATTTGACTAACGTTTCATCTCCCATTGCTTTGACTTGACTTCCAACATCCGCCTTGACCTCTTGAGTCGGGTTTGTTGATATGATTTGATGTAAAGCGATGAATTCTTCCGCCTAAATGATTGATCTTCCGACAACTACGAAACTGTCTTTGCTTCTTCTCTCTTTCGAATTAGTGAACTTTCTTGAAATGCCTTTGACATGGTCAAGCTTGCATCTTCAAATCGTCGGGTTCTAGGCAAATGCTCGGGAATATAGAAAAAGGGCGTAGAAACGTCACTTTCCCTACAAAACAGGTTAGAACATAGAAATTAGCCTAGAAGACGATATTAGCAGCGTCATAAAGTGCGTTAACAAAGCACAAAGACATACAAAACCGAGCTAATTTGGGGGGTTAAAACCCATACAAATTCACTTATATTGCAACCTCTCCCAAGCTAAACCTTTGCTTGTCCTTAAGCAAACATAACAACCAATACCAGGACAAGGGTTGCACGCATTGGCTACTACACCATCAAGAAACAAATCTCAACGTAAAACTTTGAAAACATAATGAATCATAACCCAAAAACAACGTGGGCAAGAATGATACATAAACATGGCTGAGATTTACGTAACAGCGTATCACAAAGAATTTCACTACAGACTTTCGGCTCTTGCATGATCTTTTGACAAATG
>JAIUZE010005987.1:0-59631 GCA_022085475.1 Heliosperma pusillum
TAACATGAAAGCCATATCATATATGTTAAGGTTTTGTATTCTCTATATACATTGCTTTTATGTTTTTCATGTTTCATTAAACTCGACATTTCGTGGCTGGGAGAACTCGGAGTTACGCCCCACTGACTGTGGCTTCCGTGTTTATATTTAATGCGGTCGAACAGGTGGTGATGCATATTTGGGGTACATTGACGAGCTAGCGAGCGAAGTATTTACCTTGGACCTATAGTCGGTTCTTAGATTGTATATTATTATACACTCTTTTTATTTCCGTATTTATACGGGGGATATGTCTCCCGTCTTGTATATTTCTTTTGTATAATATTATTTCCGTTTTGTAATGAACCATTTATTTATGACACCTTCGTTAGGTTTTCTCATCTTTTATGTATTTAAATTATTTTTTTTCTTTCCGCAAATTTGAGGGTGTCACAATTACTAAATAAATGCATTGTATAAAACTGAATACATTAAATAAAGAAGAAAAATTTGTTAACTATATAATTCTGATGTCTAATGTCTAATTTTTGTTTGTATTTCATTTTACAGGTTTGGTGTGCAGCAGTAGTAATTCATTTATAATACATCAGCAATGGTCAGTTTATATATACATCTTACTCTTGCTTAGATTCATAACTGCATTAGTTTATTAGAACTTGAATGTCTAAAATAAGTTATCTGTTTTACCATCAATACTGATCAGTATCATTCGGACTCTGTTTTATGTTAAAGTACATCAGCACATTTATGACAGCTCAGTTATATGCATGCAAGTACTCTCGCAATTGTCAGCCTCAAGTTACACTTGTTAGGCGTGCATGTTAGTTTGTCAGCAAATACATAAATGATATAACTGTATGTGCTATGTGCTGAGACTGAGTTACATATGTCTATTACAAATATATGCATATATATAGCCAAGTTCTATTTAACCTAAAAGTCATTCTATTAAACAATTTTTATAAAAAAAAGAAAACAAACACCTAAGAAAAATTTAATATGCCAGTCAATGAATTTGCTTGGCCTTGTACCTGTGTCATGGCCAATATGCCATTTCATGAAGGAAATGGAGTTATAGTGTGCAAGAGTTTCAATAGAGTCAAAACAGTTTTATTGGAACTCGGATACCCTCTTACAAAAGTGAAGCCTGTTTGGGGTATTGAGGGATTCAGAAAGGCAATATTACTACAGTTTGGCACTCAACCTAAGCATTGTCATGCTGCATTTAAACTTGCACATATATTTGGCCTTGCAGGTTTTTCTCGGGAAAACTGGCTTTTGGAGAATGTGGCTAACGGAAACACACCCTATGTTTGGGTTGCCAATAGTGATGATGACCACTACTTTAATAAACTTACAGATTGGGTTCAAGTTCCATATAGCGTGAGGCATGATGCCGAGGAGGATGGTAAAGCAGAAGAATATGACGTTTGTGCTGCAGTGACTGATGCCACACGCTCTATCTATCCGTAGAAGAACGCCGTAGAATTCAATTGTCGTTTTGTTCCTTTAAAATGCCATCTTCTTCTATAATGCAGTCTTTATTAGAATAAGTACTTTGTACTGTTGTAGTTTAAAACTGTTCTTTAAAATCTATAATATATTTTATGCTTTCACACCAAGCATCGAACCACACACTTCCAATCGACGCACAAAACTTGGCTCTAATAACCAATACAACGTAAAAAAAAAACTCATTTTTCTCATATAAAAGACAATCTATGAACCAACTATGCATGTATGTGCCATTGTAAAGTGCTACCAACCTGATCTCAGGCCATATTCCTTAATTACGTAATATGAATGCCACTGCTTACGTAGTATCTCGACTATCTTAGTCTTAAGACGAATAACCTTCTACCACATAGTGTTACTAAAAACTTGACAGTGACTCATAAAAGCGGTAGCAACCTTAGGTAAGGTAATTTTCTTTGATTTCTTAACAACAATTTTTCTCATTAAGACCAACCTACACCGTCTTAGTATGCTTGTTAAAAATTTAATTATAGTTTTAAAGAGATGACATCCCATTAAAAAAAACTTTTATATAACAAGTCATTCAAAAATTAGTAAATTCATAAATAAAATATTATTTAAACGCACCTACAAATAAAGACCTCAATTTTTTGAGAGCTTTTTATTTATATTATGAACTATAATGATAAAGTGTTTAGGAAACAATCCCATCACATGCAACACCTAAGCACTTTCACAACCTACCCTAATCACTTCACCTGCACTACCTTTTGTACATAATATATAATAAATATACACATATGAACTCAATGACCTCATTTCATACTTAATTTCACTAGAAAAAAACTTCAATCAATTATCAACAATAAACAACAATATGCTCTGAAACTGAAATACATCAACGGCCAAATTACCTCCAATTCCTCAATTACTAACCTAAAAGGTATGTCATAAGATCTCTAATTCCCTTTAATTCCTTAACTAAGATTTTAATATCACGCTGTCAATTTATATATGTCTTAAAATTACATGTGCTTCTTCATTGTTCGATAATTATTTGCATGTTATGTTGAGAAAAAAAAATAATATCAATTCATATGCATGTTATGATAAACACAAATAATTATAAGATGCATGTTGAAATAAACAAAAATATATCATTAACTAATACATGCATGTTACGATCAACACAAAATGTTCTTTTAATATATAATTAAATGTTCTTTTAATGTTCTTTTAATACATCCTGTAATGTATGCATCATATCAACAATTTAAAGTTATTAGCTTATACATATTGACTGCATTAGGTTTCAAACACTCTACAAGTAATAACCAATGATTTAATATATATACACATTTGTTATTAGCTTCAAAGTCATGTACATATTTGAAAGATTTCCCGCATTATAGATTTTGTTAACATTTTAACAAATGATTCACTATGTCAATTTTCCGGGTTTAAGAATCTGTACATGCAAGTCATTATAGTATGTATAACGGTTAAATTAACATTTTAACAAATGATTCAATATGTCAAATTTCCGGGTTTAAGAATCTATACTTGCAATTCATTATAGTTTGTATAAGGGTTAAATTATTGGTATTTTATAATTACATGCATGTTATCAACAATTTAAAGTCATTACCTTATACATTTTGACGAATTAACTTAGAAACACTATTACAATCATCTGTTATTAGCTTCAAACCAACATAAATTGATTGCATGCAGGCTATTAGTCTATCTGAATGTATTATCTTTCATTCAACTTTTAATAAGTATATAAGATTGTGTAAATTTTGTCTGAATTGGTCTAATCTATTCTAACATTGTAACTCTGTTATCTCGTTTCTTACTTTTTATTACTTGTTCTTGTTACTTGTTAATAAACACAAAAGTGTCATACAGGAACTACAATATAGAAGGAAGCCAATGTTCTATTTTAGATTCATGTTTGATAATATCGTCTAATGCACATGTTTATAGTAATTTACAATGAGACCGAATACAGTTTATCTCAACCAGCTTACAACATCAAGCAGAAACTACAAAGTTAAAGTTCGCGTAATTGAGAAAGGACGCCCTAAATGTTCCCCTAAAAAAGGCGTTCGCTATCAAAATCTAATCCTGCAAGACGAAAAGGCAATATAACTTCTGAACTATTACATACTCTTTTCCTTATTAAGTCTAATACTATTATTTTTCTTTTATAAGATTTATATCCAAACAAAAACCATGACACTCGCAGGGTTCAAAAATGCAAGGCACCCTTTTCGGAGAACAAGTAGACGATTATAAGGATGTTTTGACATACAATGGTTCGTACGAAATAGCAAATGCTCCTATCAGACCACATGAGGCACAATTAGAAAATGAACCCGTCTACTGTAGACTACCAGATGACTTTTAGTAAACCAGCTATTATTCAACTTGTGGAAGGTAGTGACAACACCCTGCAACCACAATATCAGAACATTGCCAATATTCCAAAAACAGGAGATCCAGATGACAAATATGGTAAGCAAAAATATATACAAAGTTTTAGTAGGTAACAATTAATAAACTTCCCAAATATTCTTGTTTTATCTAACATCTTACAATAAATGTCTAGATATCGTCGCAATTGTATTGTATGTAGACAATGAACCACGCCAAATTCGCAGGGGAGAAGACCGTGTGATCGCTGTTCGGGAGATAGAAGTCATAGATCACAGGTTACAGACTTAACTTCTTTAAATACCAATCGTAAATACATAAAAGTCCTCAAAAAACTGCTCTTTAACCTACATATTTCACAACCATTAACTTACAGTACTAAACAACCACTGATAATATCCGCCTGGAGCGACTTAGCTGAAAATGAATGTGACTTGCTCTTGAACAAAGCAGAGCACCTACAAGTTGTCGGTTTCACTGCACTAAAAACTTCACCTCACAAAGGTACAATTAACTTCCATATATCAGTATTCATTTACAATGTCAGATTAAGTATCTAACTACAGCATAACATGCTTTTCAATGACAACCACCATGTCTACGACTATTATACATGCACCAACTAGAGACAAGGCTCAGGCTCAAGGTACGACACCTAAGCAAATAAATTGAATGATAAAAGTGATACAAGTTTAATCATTAACAATTATTTACAACTATTCCTCAGTTCCTCACTACAGGTTAAGCACGCATCAAACCAAACTTTGTGCAGTTCAAGCCCGCATATTAACACACAAAGGCCTTTTGGGGAACGACCAGATAGTAACAATAGAATCACTCCGGCAAAAAAAGGTAAAAGCCAGACAAACTACGATTTAAACTACAGTCCAGACACATAACTAATCACACAAGCACTAACAATTTCACAAACTACGCAGGCACAAACTACATTGCAGGATGAAAGATATACATTGCAAGTAACAATTCCAGAACCAGACTTTGAAAAAATCAATGCATACTTAGGTTGCGCAAAATGCAGCAAACGTACTAAAACAGCAGTAGGAAATACATTTACTTGTCCTAACTGTTCGGCAACAACATCAATTTCAATTCCAAGGTATATACCTACTAATCTACTATGCAATTACTATTCTACAAAAATATAATCATCTAACAAATAGTGATTTACAGGGTGACATTCAGCTGCGAAGTCTCCGATGGAACTGGAATATTACCCATTACAGCATTCACTACAGACGCAGAGAAGATCTTTCGCATGCTTGCACCAGATATATTCAAGATGAAACATTCAGTATGTCTACAAATTCAACATTAATTTTAACAGCAATCTAAATATACTTTCTCTAATAACCAATAAATTTACTCAAACTATTATACAAATTTGTAGGAGGACACAACAACTTTCAAACCATTGAAAGAACTACTCCAAACATCACCTTTCTCCATTGAAGTCGGCCCAAATACAACTCTCTCACTGAGTAATGTGTTATACTGGGTCCTTAAAAAAGTTTAAGGCGAAAATTTAGGAGTCACCGATCCACCAATGTTCACAAAAGATCAACAACAACAGCCTACAACAACTACACCAACAACAAATATTTCAAGCAAAACTACAACAGAGAACAGCCTCAGAAAGGAGGATACTAAAAACAACCAAGAATCATCAGCACAATCTGCAGTAACAGATCAGATGCAGCCAAACACGACCAAATATGCACAAAAACAAGCTTCAGGCCAAATCTCTGTCAAAATTGAAAATGCAAAATCAACAAGTAAAGAGCGTTAGAATTAATGGACAACTGCAAAGAACGTAGCATCAAAAAACAACCTAATATGCAAGACAAACTAGCAGGTATATAATGTTGTATGTATATATAAGACCTATGTAATATAACAAACTAGCATTTTGCGAACAACTAGGGTAACAGAAGCTACACAGTTAGCTTTTCAATGAACCTCTTTCTGCAATGTACGCACCCTTTTGTAAAAATTGTTCGGCCTGTGAACAAAACTATGTAAACCATGTATGCACCCTTTTTCAATTTCAAGTGCTAAGTAAGTTTTAAGCATTAGATTCTCTAAGCATTTTACCAAATTGGATCGCGGTGAAACAACTAGTATAAGTACAAAAGGGTGTTATGTCATAAAAATGTAGAGGGACAAGTCTAGAATCATCTAAATTAAGTATGACTTATGGACATCTATAAAATATTATGCAATAATGATTCATAACACTACCACTTGGATGTCCATTACTGGAAAAGATGTCTCGTTAAGAAAAAAACCTTGTGAGAAAAAAACTCTGGTAAAAAAGAGCATTGATCTTCAAACACGCATAACAAGCTGCCTCGTTAAAACATTTCCATAAAAAACCTAGTGGAACAAAACTATGGATAAGGAAAAAGAGTACAGCGCGTGTCTACTTCCCCTGATGACTATATAACTTGATATATCTTGAAATAAATCAGGCTTTGACGTAACTTCTCGATCGTTGAATAAAATTCTTCGTAGTTGATTAAAAAAAGTATCTATGTCTTTTATTGCCCTTTAGGATATAGACATCTGTC
The DNA here is from genome assembly GCA_022085475.1 of Heliosperma pusillum. NCBI lineage: Eukaryota > Viridiplantae > Streptophyta > Magnoliopsida > Caryophyllales > Caryophyllaceae > Heliosperma > Heliosperma pusillum. The sequence continues at coordinate 6,504 of JAIUZE010005987.1, forward strand.
CGCTTACTGTAGAGACGTGGTATATATATTTATACAATGTTTATAAAAATATAAGTATTTTTATAAAAACTAAGACTTATAGGTTATTTAAGAACTTACAGAATCTAAATACCCCCCTTTTGTCTTAGTTCACGTCAATAACTATGGAACCCAAAATGGGGAAGCTTAGGCGGAATAAATCTTTTTAAGATTTATAAGAAAAATGCTGATGTTTACATAACATATGTATATAGAAATTATTATGATTCCTTACTATTTTTAGACATATCTAAGATATGTTGTGGTAGTGCAATAAATGGAGACCTTGTGACAGTCATTAACTGGTGTGTTAAATCCGATGGTTGGCCACTGGTTAAGAAATTCTTCCAATCTCTTCGAGGGAACGATGTTACGGAACCTAATTGAATAGGAGACGTTGATGCAGAACTTGTATTAGTACTATCCGAAATACTTAAATTTTTAAATTTATTCGTAATAGCGAATTCTAATAGTCCCTCTAATATAGACTTATATCCCACTATTGGTATAGGTTGTTTTATATTAGATTCTAAATAAACACGAATTATGACTTCTCTAACTGTAAAACCATCATAGGAATCAACTAATTGCTCTATTAAAGTATTAACATAATTTGTTATATTTAACTTAGGAATAACTGAACCATCATCTTTTGTCAGTGGGAAAGCTGTCTTGGATAGTGACTTGATGATTTCACCCTCATTATCTTTATTCATAATAAAAATAAGATTTGCTTTAGCATAACAATTTATTGAAGGGTAAACATAGCGTACAAAGAGATCCATAACCGATAGAGTTAGTAGTTTATCCTCATTGACAATTATATTTTTATTAAATTTTCGAGATGGTATGATTAACTTTGGATATGGTAAATCATAATTAATTGATTCTGCTACTGAATCAAGATTGGTTAATAACCTAGCCATCTCCTTTAATCTTGAATTCTTATAGTCATAATATTTCTTTTTCCCCCTCATTCTATTTGCGTGCCTATTCCTGTTCATATTCATTGTTCAGGTTGCTTTATTTGAAGACATTAAACATCAGCATTTTTCTTATAAATCTTAAAAAGATTTATTCCGCCTAAGCTTCCCCATTTTGGGTTCCATAGTTATTGACGTGAACTAAGACAAAAGGGGGGTATTTAGATTCTGTAAGTTCTTAAATAACCTATAAGTCTTAGTTTTTATAAAAATACTTATATTTTTATAAACATTGTATAAATATATATACCACGTCTCTACAGTAAGCGGACAGATGTCTATATCCTAAAGGGCAATAAAAGACATAGATACTTTTTTGCTTTAGAACTCGTAATCTGAATGTGGTTATTTATGATGACTCTTGAATCTTCATTTCAAGTAATACTCCATAAAAGTGATAGAAATAATTTTCAATTCTTTTCATAAGATGACATAATAATATGTCCCAAACAATTGTCAGCCCAACAATCATGACTATAGTGTATCACTAACGCGCTTATAGTGCTACCTCGTTAAAAACCTTGCTAGGAACAACCCGTTGGGATAAGAAACCTAGTCAAAGGGAAAAAGAGTGTAGCAATCATCCATATATTGGATCTCTATGAGAGAAGCAACCAAATTGTTGGATAATAATAATCCACTTTATACATTCAGTTATTTTCTTTGCTTAATTATCTTATAGTATGGATTGACATTCTCCTTGTTGATTTTGACTACATTATTTTCTAAGCATTATGGTACGTCTGGACCATAAACCGATTTTTCATATGTTTAACAAGAACTTTATTCAAATCTGAATTCTCATATGCTCAAACTTCAGGTTGAGACAATAATAAATACATCAAGTAAACTCTAAAGGAGTTTTGATGTTTCATGTTGGACTAATCACAATATCTTTCAATCGTCTAATCACTATATCTTTCAATCGTCATGTAGAGGTTTATATATATTTAATAATGAGTTCTCAAAACGCAATTGATCAACCATTAATGATTGATGATCATTCATAAGAGCCCTGCATCTAACCACTATAGGGACTACGGAGACCGAAATTGGAAAAAGAGATACGAACGAAGAAAAATAACCAATCGATGAAAGAACATGAAACCATTCTGTTTCAATAGAGGTACGAGAATAGGCGGTCTTCCTCCACTAGCAGGTTTTTTCGGACCCGATTCACCGCCTACGTACCCTTTACGCCCAGTCATTCCGAAGAACACTTGCCCCCCGGCTGCTGGCACGGAGTTAGCCGGGGCTTCTTCCACGAGTCCTGTCATGATCGCGCACTCTACAAAAGAGCTTTACAAGCGACATTACTCTTCTTAGAGGCTCCTTCAAGGAGTTATCCTCGTAGGAGTAAAATTTATTTCTCCTTTTTAATAATTTATCAATTTAAAACAAAATCATTAGGTATGTGCATGCATATGATATGAAACAAATTTCTAAATAACATATTCTAAAACAATGCAATAATAATAATGTAAATAATAAAATTGAGATATAATAATGAAATTGCTATCTATATGCACATGACAATGACTCACAATGCAAACTGTACAGTTTCTTTTCCAATATTCATAATTTTAACTGACTTCAAGTCAATAGATGGACTCTAGGTCCATGAGCTCATTTATAATCAAAGATTATATCTCGACAAACAAAATTGGACTTACACATATAAGATCCCCATTTTCTAGTCCATTAAAACTTCGCGCGCAAATGCATATCGGTTCCTTAAACATATCGATATAATTTCATCATCTCTTGATGATATCCGTAATGCTCAATGATATATGAATCTATCTAAATATGTATGTGGTACCATTATATTCATTTAGGCCATCTATTATAATTCAGATATCTATGTCACTTCAGAGACACTTCAAATATAACAAATTCATACCAAATGCTTCACCTTGCTATTTTATTTTCATTGTGGAACCGTCAATTTTTCTTGAATTTTCTTATAATACACTTCAAGTGTATATACTTGTATTAATCTGGTAAAACATATTATTATATCAAATTCAAAAACCTCTACGCAATGAATTTATTTAATGTATAACATTCTCAGAACATCTAGTTCAGCATGAGATCATATTTGTTTTTACCAGCTTTTAACTCACTTTTCTCCCCCTAAGGTGGTAAAAACTATAACCAAATGTATAGTCTAAATATTTACCATAACCACCTTAGAACTCAATTTCTCACATTATCAATGAGAATTTATATGGGAATTTTTGTACAATAACAAATATTTCAGGGAGTAACGTATAATGCAGTTGGATTTTAACGTGCTGAATCATAATGCCCAATTTAGGAGATCAATGTTTTCATATATTAAAAATATGATTTTTTATCACGGGAACTACTCACGAAAATAATTATGCGGTTACAACCACTCAATAAAGTGTCAATCCATACATTTAATTTCTTCATTTAACTTTGAGTAGTTTTAGATCTATAATATCACATATACTCAATCTCAGTGTAGTGTCTTGCCTTTTATAAAATTTCTACATGAGATAGTTTTATCACTTATCTTTTCTTTAGAATAATCTTCATGTTTATCATAACGGGTATAATAGGAACCCTGATGGCCTCAACCGTCACATGTTTATTATTTAATGTCAACTTTCTTAGTTTAACCATAATCCATGATAATCTTTAACAAGAAATTGATTGTATCTCAATAATTTCACTTTATCATATGACACGGTTTACTTAACTATAATTATCATGCTAAACTTCTTGTTAGCAATACCATATCACATGCCAAATTTGTAGTATTTCAACATATGAATTAAAATTAATTCCGGTGTATCTGGCCAGATAAACAATAGATGTGACATATAACACTAATGGTGTCTTATTCATATTGGCAAGACTAAACATATATCGCAATTTTCCTTCATGGAATATAATACATTGATATTTCTTATAGTATGGACACAATTCATACATCAAAGTAATTCCTTCTAGGAATACAAATCATAATTGATTATTTGAATAATCTTAGTTAAACTCAATTAATACTTCATCCGTCCCTTGAAGGGTGGTGGTGAATCCAAAGAATTATAGTGATCATTCTTTTCATAATATTAAATAACTTGATCACATGTCACTAGTATACGAGATACCACACATAGTGTTTTAAGCCACTTGCACGATAATGTGTCTACCTGACTACATTATTTGTATGAATTATAAATATATTTTATATTCAAAACATGATATCTCACTCGCTTCAGGGAATGGTTTTGTATCGATTTGATATGATTCTCAAATTTTACGAGTATCTCATATTTTGCAAATATTAAGGTATAAACACCGGGATTATTCTTAATTATGATACTCAAATAATACTCACTATATGAAATGTGAGAATTAATACACTGTGAATTTCAAATCACAATTCCAATATATGTAAACATTATGAATCTCGTCATAGTTTTACTATTTTTAAACAATATGAACTTCAGCCCATAAAATATGTATCAATCAACTCGTATATCAACATTTTATTTTTCTTTATATGAGTATAACATGACTTTTCATGAAATATTTTCCTTTACTGATTGAATTCTGCTCAACTAATGCCTCGTCACTTGGCACACCAAAGACCACATTATTAGGCTCAATTAAGGCACATTCACTAGAGGGAATGTCATATTCACGTCAAGATCTATTATTTAATATTCCCTTTTAAAAAGATCGATTTATCCATCTGAAACTCAAATGCGGTTATAAAATCGCAGCTGTGAACTTCTGGCCACTAGCATTTGCATGTAGACTTCTAGCCACTTACATTTAAACAATATGAATATATTGTAATAATGAGATGGTGTTAAAATATTACACATCTTTAAAATTTTGAACTTCAGGCCAAAGTTGTAATGTGCAGATACATTTTCATAAAATAGATCTTTTAGAACTTCAGGCCAAAGTTGTAATGTGCACATACATTTTCATAAAATAGATCTTTTAGAACTTCGGATCCAAAATTATATAATATGTCAGTTGTTTTTAAAACTTGTTAATATGAAACTTTGGTCCAAATATGATATAAAATTACCAATTCACAATGAATCATTACAATATTATAGACAAAACAGTGAAGTTCACATTAAATCATTCTCAATACAAAATTAAGTTATGTAAGACAATAAATATTATTGATGTGCAGTTGATAGGATATCATACACCTATGCAAAGATAAATTCCCTAGACACAAATTAATGTAGTACGAGGGGTCGAACACAAGGAGACGGGAATTGCGCTATGAAATGCTATGAATAGACTACTATCAAGGTCGGTTTAATGGTTGGTTTGGGTTTGATGTTTAGCAAAATATGATGTAAATTAAATAATATTAAAAGAGTCTAGGGGAGTCGGGTCACTCATGCAAATACATAAATGCTCATGTTAAACATATGAATTCTTAATATTGTTAATTGTTTAGGCTAAAGACACCCATCTCTCGATATTAGTGTCAACCTTAGGTCAAGTCCTAGAGAACTTTCGTTATGACTAGAGTCGGTCTACTACACATGCTTATTCTAATCCGATTCCGTGCCTCTCGACTTATAGAATGAATTAACAAATTTAATCAATGTAATTGGCCAAATAACAAAGATTAATAAAATAATACAAGCATGTAATAGAAACAATTTATCAATATTAATTCATCCTTATTTTAACAATTACAACTTACTAATTATGCATGGCTTCCTTAATCCCTAGACAAATGAAACTAGTCACTCATGTTGATGATTAAACTAATAGTATTTGATATAATAAGCATGATTATTATGAAATTATAAAGGAAAACAACTTGTTAATAGAATGTGCTACACTAAGAGTTACTACTAACAATTCTAATGTAAATAACAATGAAATCTTGATTAACTAGTGATATAATTAACTAAATGACTTGTAAGGCAAATGACGGAAGTGAATACTAACATAAAACTAGAATTAGATTTATCGCAATCGAGAAGTATAACTAGGAAATAAAGAACAAATAACCCAAATAGCTTGAATGGAAAGATTGAATTACAACTTTGAAATGTAACCAAGTGTTTGAACAAAGTAATAACCAAATGTTTAACTAAATATTAAACTAAGAGAAACTTGTGTTCTTAAACTAAGGAAAATGTAAGGGAGAAATATGTGTAAATATAGGCTAAAATATGAGGAAAAGATATGAAAAAGGATGCCTCTAAGTGTCGAAATCCCTCTCCTTTATATAGGGAGAGGGACTTGAAACGTAAGCATTCATAGACCCCAAACCCCGATCGGGGAATAGGAACCCCGATCGAGGTTCCACTAACCCGCCTTCAATTGCTTAATTGCTCAGTTTAATGCTTAAGGATGAATCCTATGATATGCCTTTAAGCTCCTTAATTTTCCGGTTAATTGCATAGTCTTGGGATTCCTTGAGCATCCAAAGGAGCATCCTATGTTGAGTTGTGGACACCTTGCATTGGGCTTCATTTTTGGTTTCTCATTTGCATATCAACCCATTTCACAAATCTTCATGCTTGACTTTTCATTCTCCATACTATCCTTCCATGATCCATTTTGCTTTCATTAGCTTGTTGGACTTTGGTGCTTGCTAATATGCTAGGAAAAGGCCTCTAAATGCTTAGATTCCTACAAAACATAGCAAAAACGAGCAATGCACCTCGAACACGTAATTAGCTAACAAATATACTAAACAAAGTATAATAATCATGTAAAATCGAGCTAAATTAGGGAGTAAAATCATATAAAAACTAGACATATCAGCAGTACTTGTTAATGACACTTAAGCTTTATCCCCATTAAAACCCATTGAAGAATAATGGACAATCGATGACCATTCAGGCAAATAAAAGGTTTGCTTTCATTTTCGGTTCTACATTTTATGATCTTATATACACCAATTGGACCATTAGTATAACTATGCCTGACGTTTTCATGCATAAAAGTCCGAGTTACACATCTAGAGTACGTTAATAGAATGCCATACAAAAGTACCTTACCATATATTCAGATGGGATTTATGTGAATTAAAGTACTTGAATGCAGGTAATGGAATAAGCAAAATATGTATAACATACCAATTTTTAAAGTAATACTTTAAGGTTATAAGATTATAGATTTGCTTATAATCATTAACTCAATAATAATATGAGTAGTAATCAAGATCAGCAAAGACTACAAAATCCATCATAACTCTCTAATATGACCAATTATGAATGTTAGGAAATACGCCATCTCTTACTTGTGTATTTTTTATATAAAAATTTCTTTGTTAATTTGGTTTTACGTGTTCATCAAAAATTGGAAAAATATATCATATACTTGTTATAATTATAAAATTAGCAGCCAATAAAACATACTCCATAACATTTGAAAACAACAAACATCTTAGAGTCTGGATAGATTGAATCGTGGTTCTTTATATAAAATTGTAAGAATTTAATTCCCAATACTTTATTGATAATCAACAAACATAACACCAACTTTTTTCACACTATGAAGCGTACCTTGATTGCTAATAATGAACATGTATTTATGATTATGTGTGTATAATATCTCCACTAATTCATATATCCTTATAGGAAAAATAACATCAACCATGTGAAATATTTCTGACTATAATTTTATAGTATGTAACTCAACGATGTTCTAATTTCGTGTAAAATTTAAAACATTTCATATAGTATATACGGAGCTATTACCGTATTCGAAATTCAAACGTTTCAAATAAATCTATGAGTAGAATTATATGTGAATTATTGTAAATACAAACTCGAATAGTTTTTATATGATCACTATTATAATAATGTGTATCCAAATGACCCTAATTTCTTATAATCATAAACATTGCAGGTTAAGAATAGTATCAATATTTAATTTAATTTAGGAACAACATGTCATAGATATATGTTGCATAATACAAACAATTATCAAAGAACGTTATTTTAATTACTATCGCAACTAAATATAATGTGTGCACAACATGATAAATAATATTTCATGACAACTAAATAATTAAATAATATCATGAAAAAAAATGGTTACCAAATTGGTCAAAATAACAAGTGAATCCATGAATCTTATAAAACAAAACGTGCCAATATTTACCAATATTTATTCATTAAAATGTTAAATATAATTGTGAGATGAATATGATAAAATAATGCACAAAATTAAATGAGATTTTTCAACAATGAAGCTCTTAAAATTAATAACCATGAAACATGTGATAAGAAATTAAGTATCATGTTTTAATCAAATAATAACTAAAATGAAAATATTGTGTTAAAGTCAAGTACAAACACCATCCCAACATTCTATAAAATTACTTTGTAAAATAACTGAAAAACGGGAAAATAATACGTAATAAGAAAAGGAATGTTACGTATAATCATAAGCCTCAGTATTTAAAAAATAATTAGAATGACTTGCAAATAAATATGGTAGAATTTCCAAGATTAAGAATCAGGAATTATAAGAACCATTTTTCCAATCCTTAAGATAATATCAACTCAAACTTTGGCGTATCAATTAGCTCGTGACATTGTTTAGAAACTCGTGCTGATAACGTGTTATGAAAAACTAAAGAGAAGGAGAGAGAGATAGTAGAGAGGTATCACTTTCTTATTAGCACAAGAGGGATATATATATATATATTTAAGTACAAAAATGGTGTTATGCCATAAGAATGTAGAGGGACAAGTCTAGAATCATCTACATGAAGTGTGATTTATGGACATCCACAAGATATTATGCAATAATAATTCATAACAGAAAGGAAATTTTTACCCCTCGATTTTTCAGAAGAAAAATCTAGAGAAAACCATGAAAAAATAGATAGAGAACAAGAGGTTAAAAATTCCACGTGCTATAAGGACAACAATAAGTCTTGCTTGTGACGGAACTATCCGTCACAAGTTTGTGACAGATCAGATCGCTCTCACAAGCTTGTAAGTGAGAGGGCAAGTGGGAAATTAATGGTTTTTACTTGCCCTCCCACTTGCAAGCTTGTGGGAGGAATCCGATTCGTCACAAGCCTGTGACGGATAGTGACCGTCACAAATGAGAATTTGTGAAGGTCAAGAAGGCAAACAGGATAAACAGGTTGTTTATTTTCTATCCCCCCTTCCCAATTTTTTTTCATCTCTTCTATTCTTTGTAATGGTTTTGAATTAAAAGTAAGTAAATAATTGAGATGGAGGAACTACGCTAGTCACGTTTTCTATACTCAAATCTTTAAATGGAGCCGGTTCAATAATATAGTTAGTCGATAGTTTTTTGGTGACAATAGTTAGTTTGTCGATAGTGATAATAACAGGGTGAATTCTTAAAAGAGTACTCGTTAAGTTTTCTTGACTATGTTCCAAAAGACAATTATGTACTCTCCTGATGCTATATCGCCATATCGGCGATGAAGGTGCAAACTCTTTAGCCTCTTTACCGCGCGCCTGTTGAAGAATGAGCCGGCACGCAAATACTCGACTTGAGGATTTCCCTCGGCTAGGGGCACTGGTGCTAAGTTCCCTGGTAAAAAAGAAAGGGGAATGCCAATTCATAGGCTCCCGATCATGGAGAGAAGCTTCAATTTCCACTCGTGAGACTGATCGAGACTATGAGATTGAATAAATCCTCCTCTATCTGTTGCGGATCGAGGGCAAATTCCTAGTTCTTTGAGCTGAGGTTCCCCATCTGACTCACGCCTCCTTCTTCGGAATCCCCAGGACTTCTTTGTCCGTTGCATCTTCGTCGTCTGTATCCGCGTCGGAAAACAAAGAGAAGGTGTGTACGAACGAGATATCTTTTCCTAATAAAAAAAGATCATTGGAGGGAAGTTTGCGCCCTCTCGCACAAGTGTTGGTAAAGTGTGTATCGCCCGATGACGGAAGATTTTTGATGGCATAAGGCCGACCATAAATTTCACGGGGATAATGTGCAATGCGGACCTTTCATGTCCCTTTTGATTTGGCAAAATTCACGGAAAATAATTCTCTTTAGTATCTAAATCCGGCAAATTAAAGTTAATCCAACCCAAATGACCAGATAAAGACACGAAAAGCGTGATCCAACAGACCCAAAGGATAGGCCTGCTAATGGCGGTCGCCCGCCACGAATTTCTGTGTTAGACACGTAGATTGTCTTTGGAAGGTGAAAGCATTTAGTTAAAGTGTATTATAAAGTTATCATATAATACAACAACTCGTCTCACTTAAGAGTGGGAGTGGGAGTGCAAGTTGAGTTATCCATTTTCCCTCCACCTACACTCCCACTTGCATATTGTGAGAGGGTCCCTATCCGTCTTCAACTTGTGACGGGTAGTGCCCAACTTCAATGAGAATTTGTGATAATACAAGGGCATGTGAAATTTACCATGGAACCACTAATAATTTGGATTTGACAATCTTGGCCGTAAAATTGTTTGAAAATGTCATGTGAAATTGTATTGGGGATGTTGCTTGTTACAATTTACAACCTCTTGTCGATCAAAGAAGTCCATAATAAATACTTTTTTTTAGCAGCGGTAAATAGACAAGAAACTACATTCCCAACGCACTAGAATCTATCCCATGTGCTAGCTTATTTAAGTTACACGGGATAAAACTAACGCAATACAATTGAAAAAAAGAGTCATAGAATTTATGCCATTTAGAATGCCTATATTCTTTTGCTGAGATTGATCAACCTTGTTAATCTGAAGGAGTACTTGTAGACAATCGGATAGCACATGGAGGTTAAGTATTTTGTTAATGATGACCCATCTTATTACCTCGCGAATTCCTAGTGCTTCAGCTTGCGTAGCAGACTCAACCACTAGCCCTTCCGCATGTCTATTAAAAATTACTCCTTGTGTATCGTAGACGACCCAACCTATTGACGATGTTCTCCATCCTGCATCCACCTTAACCCGAAAAACCTGGCAACTATGTTAAGATAATTGAGAGGGAATTGTGTTAAGAATAATTGAAGGGAAAATGTTGGGGGAATTGTTGTTATGTTATTATTCCTTTGAGGGTCAAATATATAATGCCCAATTACACATTCCAAGTTGCCTTGGAAATACATTAGCTTGGAAACACAATACATTGGGAATACGATAACATTGGAACTCAACATAACTAGGGGATACATTGTATCCTAATACCCTCCCGCAATCGTAAAGGTAGTACGTTGTACGAACTTTACGATTGGAGAATACAAGAAACCCAAATTGAAACCGTCTTCATCTCTTCATTTTGATCTTCCTTCAAAAAACTTCTCATCTTCACAAGGTAGTATGGTAAACGAGTATAAGACTCGCTAGAAAACGTTTATTCGAACAAGAACGTTGATCTTTTCGGACTTGTTGAATATTAAAGCATTTGTTAGGAACACTAATCGGACCTAAAAAAATTTCGGTAACACGGAAAATTATCCGTCAATTTCATTTTTGGGAGAACGTTAAGTTTTTCGAACTCCAAATTCGGTTGCGTAACAACTCGCCAGTTTTGTTTTTTTTTTTGGGTACCACCTTGTTCTAAAAGAAATATTCTGAAGTAAGATTGAAAAAAAAAAGACATTTGGGAATGATGTACTCGATAGATATTTAGGCCTTGCTCCCACAAATCATTTGTGAGGATTTTCTATTTTTTTTCTTTTTGCGCATGTATTATTCCTTTGTGAGGATAATTGTATCATTCAACTAGATATTTAGGCCTTGCTCCCACAAATCATTTGTGAGGATTTTCTATTTTTTTTCTTTTTGCGCATGTATTTCTTGTTTGTGATTATCGCAACATTTATTTTATTGCTTGAACATTTTGATTGAAAATCCTACCGGTGGGTGTAGATTTCCGGTCACCCACCGGTAAGAACGCGGAAGCGATTTTAGAGACCTCAAGAACGAGGCTCTGATACCATATGTGTGAGGGATGGATGGTAGTAGATAACTTCCAGAAACATCACATCCGGATGAAGTAGAAACTAGCACAAACAATCATCAGAATAATCTACTTTTTTTTCCTTTTTTTTTCATATATTGAATGTGAAAATTATTCTGTGGTTATGATTTTTTTAATGAACATCCTACCGGTGGGTGTAGATTTCCGGCCACCCACCGGTAAGAATGCGCGGAAGCTCTGATACCATGTTAAGATAATTGAGAGGGAATTGTGTTAAGAATAATTGAAGGGAAAATGTTGGGGGAATTGTTGTTATGTTATTATTCCTTTGAGGGTCAAATATATAATGCCCAATTACACATTCCAAGTTGCCTTGGAAATACATTAGCTTGGAAACACAATACATTGGGAATACGATAACATTGGAACTCAACATAACTAGGGGATACATTGTATCCTAATAAACTACCACTTCCTCTAATGACATAAAATGGATAGTAATTCCCGATTTTGTTTCTCCTTGAGGCCAAGTCGTCCTTTTCCGTTTCATAAACCTGAATACGCAATGATCGTCTCGTCATGGTCTCAGTAGCCAACATAGCCTCCTTCACTTGTAAAGCAAATAAATGTTGTGGCGAAAAGACACAGTGGTCGAAGACAATCTTGTTCTGGATGATCCATATGCTCCATAGTATAGAAATGAACATGATAATAAGGGATGATGATTTATCAATCAATGATAAATAACGACACCAGTTAATAATACATCTAATGAGATGCAAATATGACTTGAAATGGAGATTCCTAGAGAAGACGCAGTCCATATCCTCTTGACCACCTCACATTCACGGAAGAGGTGGGAGATTGTTTTAATAACCTCATCGCCATTGCATATAGGACAAGTAGAATCAATGGCGATATTTCTTTTGTTGAATTCTTCTTTTGTGGGTAATGAGTGTAACAAATTTTTGTCATTTGGTCGCTAATTTTTGTCATTTTTGTCATTTGGTCTACAAGGAAAAGGCAACTTAGCAACTAACTCAATTGGTCGCTAATTGGCGAAAATTGGTCGCTAATGTCATTTAGCGACCAATTAGCAACTAAATTTTTGTGGTCGCTAGAAGCTCAGTCGCTAAGTTGTGTTGGTTGCCATGTTGGTCGCAAATTAGCGACTAACATCAAATAGTTTCAAATTAGCGACTTACATCAAATAGTTGCAAATTAGTGACTAACATTAGATAGTTGCAAATTAGCATCCAAGATCAAATAGTCGCAGATTAGCAACCAAATTAAGTTGGTGACAGATTTGCAACCAACTGATAGTTGGATGCTAAGTAGCTACCAAATTTGAGAGTTTTGGTTGCTAATTGTATTTCAAGATTTATATAAAAAAAAAATACCCCCAAAATCTAGGAGGTTTAAAAGACGGTATTTGTTACAAACAGTATACGAGTAGTACATAGTACTTTATTCAACATACTCGTATTACAATATAGTTACAATACAATACTAGGATTAGCTACATGATCAACTCCAGAATTTTCTTCATCATTAATTTCCCAGCTCAAAAAATTACATTACTACAAAGACTAATCAACAATGTCTGCTAAATAAATACACACTTTAAATTTTAATTGCTGTGAAAGAAACCAAAGTTATATCCACATGATTTCACCCTTTCAAGGGTGATACCACCCCCTTCTTAGCATGTCTACATCTTTAATTGGTACCTGCAAAAGAAACCATAGTAGCTGAAGCATAAGTAAGTGTTTACATTAATTTAGATACTATGAACAAATAAAATGAGATATACCCAGTAAAGTACCAAACTCAATAAAATCAAGAAGAAACTACATGACCCAGAAAAATCAAGTTCTGAAAAGGGTGGCTAGAACCACAATAAACCCATAAAAATTAAAAGTTAAATTTTAATCTCCCAAAAAATTAATCAATATCTTTACATAGATGAAGAATACCCAATAAAAATTGATACAAACAACCTGGAAAAATGAAATTAACGAAGAAAAAAATCTGAGGAATTAAGATTATAAAACTAGATCTTAGTATCTTACCTTACCACTACAACTGAAAAACGAAATAAGCACTCTTTGCATCTTTAGATTCAAGGGGTGAAGCTGAGATCTGAGAATGGAGAAGAGATATATATGTGCACTGCGTGTTCAATTGTTCAATGAACAAGAAGATATAATATGGAGTAATAGATAACCTTTGAATGAAAATTTATTTTTCAATGGGAAAGAAGAGATTAGGAAGCAGAGAGTTGTTTTAGCTTTCAAATAGAGAAAGTTTATTTTTCAAGAGGGCGGCAAGAAATAAAGGGGTTAGAAGAAACCCTAAAATCCTTACTCTTCTCCAATATGTACAGCTGTGCACAACTAAACAAACGTAATGGAAAGGTTGGTTGCTATGTTAGTCACAAATTTGCTACTAATAACTGGTTGGTTGCTTTGTTAGTCACAAATTTGCAACTAATAACTGGTTGGTTGCTAACTAGCATCTAATTTCAGCTACTAATGTTAAGTTTGTCGCTTTTTTGAGACCAATATTAAATTAGTTGCTACTTAGCATCTATTTTTAGCAACTAATGTATCGATGGTTGCTATGTTGCAACTAATATACATTTGATCTCTAATTAGCAACCAACTTTATATTGGTCGCTACAGTTAGTCGCTAATTGACCTTTTTCTTGTAGTAGAATCTTCCATACCTGAGGAGTGCGAAGACTCCATAGTTTCTCCTTGCAGAAAGCTTTTGCCGCTGGACTAACTCTGTTGATGACGTCTTTTTCAGAGCTTGATTTTTCCAGATGTGCTTCTATTTCTAATGCATAACCGCTTTTAACCGAATAAATACCATTATGTGCCATGGTCCAGAAAATTGTGTCATTTGTAGAGGAGGGACATATTGGCATATCACATATTTTATTAGCCCTTTCTTTCTCAAAAATACCCCTGCACATATTGGCATAACACATATTTTATTAGCTCATTATTAGCACATAAATACCCCTGTGATTTCGGAAGGCTTAAGATATTTTTGCTGCACAAGTGAATAGTCTTCGTTGATTTACTCCCTGGCCACCAAAAATGCGATAGTAAAGAATTTATCTTATTTGCCACACTTACCGGTAGTTTGAAGACTGCTAGGAAGTAGTTTAAGATGGAAGATTGAACAGAGTAAATCAATTGCAATCTACCCACTGGTGAGAGAAAAATTCCATTCCACGATGATATCCTATTCTTGACCCTGTCTAGAATGTTGTTGAAGATTTCTTTCTTGGAATTAATGAAATCTGTTTCGATGCCTAAATATTTTCCAATCCCCTTATTTTGCTTCACCCTTAGAGTTTTTAACCTTACTTTGACTGACATCATTGTAAAGCTCGGGCTAAAAATAATTCTAGACTTCTTTGTGTTAATGACTTGTCACGACGCTTCGCAATATTTGCCCAAGATGTTATTTAACTTCGTGAAAGCATCGTTCTTATCCTTAAGAAAAAACATAGTGTCGTCCGCAAAAAAGAGGTGCGTAATTGCTTTTGTGTTGCGACCGGTTGAGATTCCTTGAATAATATCTTTGTCTTGATATTCACATAAGGTCTGGGATAGAATTTTCATACATATATATGATAAAGAGAAAAGGTGACAACGGATCACCTTGACGAAGCCCACATTTTGGCTTGAATTGTCTCATAGGTGACCGATTTAATAGAATTTCGTAAGAGACTGAGGATACACAGCTCATGATCAGCTTGATGATCCTTGGTGGAAAAGATAGACAGTTTAGGGATGCTTTTAGAAAATCCCATTTAATCCGATCGAAGGCCTTGCTCATATCAGCTTTAAAGGAAAAGCGCCCAGTTTTCCCCCTGTTATGCTTATTTATGTTGTGGATGAGCTCATGTGCAATAAGAATATTGTCACCAATTTGACGTCCCTTGAGAAAAGCATTTGAAAAGGGCCAATAATGGATGGCATTATTCGTGCAAGCCGGTTGGTGATACACTTTGTGACAATCCTCATGATAACGTTAGATAGACTTATTGGACGGTAATCCTCTACCGTCTGTGGTGCCTCACATTTTGGTATGAGGGTGATGAAAGTTCTGTTTAGCTCGGAGAGAAGATGTCCGTTGTTGAGAATTTCCAAAATAGCTAGAGTAACGTCATTTTTAACCATATGCCAACATCTTTGGAAGAATATGGCAGGAAAACCATCTTGCCCCGGCGATTTAAGAGCCCCCAACTGAAAAACCGCTTTTCTAACTTCTTTTTTGGAGAACTTTTTATTTAGATAGTCAAAATCATTTTCCTTAACCCTTGTCGTGACATCCTTAAAGATGTCATCATCTTTTGATATGATTCTAATATGAGGCTGCTGATCATCTCCGAGGTTGAAAAGATGTGAAAATATGAGTGGAATATTTCGCCAATCTTTGTCTGATCGTAAGTCCATTCACCTTGGATATCTTTGATCCCGCTAATAAAATTCCTTCCAGCACAACCCTTACCCAGTTAAAAAAAATACTTAGTACTAGGGCAGAGCACGGGTCGGATATCCGATCCGAAGTCAACTTTCGGATCGGATATCCGATCCGAAAATAAAAAATGTCACTATCCGAGATCTGATCCAAACTGCATCGGATATCCGACTTTTGATATCCGAAAAAAGCGAATCGGATATCCGTATATCCGATATCTGATCCGACACTATTAACTTCTTTTATTTTGCAGAACTTTACTGAAATTCAATCTCAATAACTAATTTTTTTTGTCATAAATCTTACTTTGTATATGTGTGGATCAACCCTACCATAAAATATACTCAAATCCTCAACTCAAACTAACAAAACTACTCGATTAAGACGAGTTTTACTGAGCATTACCGAGTAATACAACAAACTTTGACAGCAAATCATTCAACTATGGCCATACTAATTCATAGACTTCATGCCCAAAACTATGATTCTGAAATCAGGTATGGACCACAACCCATAAACAAGTTGAGGTCACAACAACCACCATCAAATGACATGAAACGCTATCGACAACCACTCGATTTATAGAAATATTAACTAGAAATTCAAATCTAATATTTGGAAATAATGGGTTAAATTAATATGTGTGGAAATTATAAAAGAAAAAATGAGAATAATGGAGTTAGTGAGTTTCTGTTGTGGAATATGAGGGACATATTCATGAAGTTGTGGAATATGAGGGACATATTCATGAAGACGGTGGGGAGAGAGAAGTTGGGCAAATTACTGGTAAAATCATGGAAAATGTTAGGTTAAATCATGGGGTTGTGTATTTATAAGATGGAATAGTAGTGTTGAAGCCCAAATGATGAACTACAGAATTTGTAGTTCTTAAAGGCCCAAGTTTAATGGGTAAACTTTAACTTTTTTACGAAAAATATATAAGAAACGAAGTTTCGGATCGGATTCGGATATCCGAAAAATATGAAACTACTATCCGAGATCTGATCCGTATCCAAAAATTTCGGATCAGATATCCGATCCAAATGTGCTTTTCGGATCGGGTATCCATTTTTTCGGATCGGATGCGGATCGGATATCGGATCGGTTCGGATAATCGGATTTTTTGCTCAGCCCTACTTAGTACATGTATCCCCGCCTAGGCTCCATTTAATCTTGGCTCGCTGCTTTCAGAAGAGGGATAATGCTTTAAGGAATTCCTTTAGTTCATTATTAACATTATCATTATGTAATTCATTACCAGAATTGATAGTTGCTTCCATAGCCTTTTCAATTCGATCATCGAAATCTTCCCATTTTGATTTCCACTTTTCTTTTTTATCCAAACACCATTTCTTAATAGCGCCCCTTGTTAAGGATAGTTTCCTCTCCAAATTGAATTGACCCGTTCCCCCGAAATTTGTAGACCATTTTTCACGAATGAGCATAAGACAATCTTCGCTTTCCAAGCTCCAAGATTCCACCGTATACGGTATCTTTGTAGCTATCTTAGTGAGATTTAAATCGAGCTTTATAGGAGCATGATCTAATATTTGAATGAGATAATGTTTAATTCCGGAATTTGGAAAGAGATGAAACCAATCCTTTGAACCATATCCCTTGTCAATTCTTTCATAGACGCGATGCATCCCCTATCTATTGTTACACCAGTTTACTGCTGTCCTTTATACGGAATATCTACCAACTCATGTTCAGTACTCCATTTGCTAAAATTTAGTGCACCATTTTTACAACCTTTTTTCTTGCTTAGTTTATCCGAGTTGTACTCCACTTGATTATAAACTCCAACAATGGTAGAAGGTTGAAACTCACTGTCGACTGTTCCTGCTCCTCTTCAGCATCAGACTCCTCCATCAACTGTGCAGCATCATCATCACCAATTTTTATATGAAATCCATACCCTTTGCTTCTGGGTTCCTTGCAGCATCATCATCAGAAATGTCCTCAGAGGAGCAGCACCTTTTCTTAGCTATATGGGAGAGATATTTCTTTGCATTGCCCAGAGATAAAAGAGCTTCTTAGTAATATCAGCCTCCCTATTTTCAGATAGATCTTCATTAGAGTAATGTTTCCTAGGCCTTTCACCAGTTGAGTAAGCTTTTCCAGAACTCAAGATTTTCATTGTTTGGTTCCCTATTCCTATGATTTCCCCCACCCCCATTACCACCTATATTTAAGAGTACTGGTCCAGCAAAAGGTTGGGCTGTAACAGTGAACCTCATGCCTGGGTACACCCTTCCACCAGGAGTCTTACCAAGGTCGAAATCAATGATAACTTCCTCCTCATTTCTCATATTCTCGGACCTATCCCTTACATTACAATTTCTACTCAGTCTGACAGATGAACTAACGAATTTAGAGGTGGATCCGATGGGGCGGCCATTATATCCAGATTAAACATAGTGTGATTGCTGTAAGTAGAACCATAATAAATACTAAATTAAATAATAAATTGGAAAAATGAATAATCTACAAGAGTGTAATCATGGAGACACCAACTAGCCCTATAGAAATAAGTCTTACTTAAAACGGTCTTCTCACAATGCCCTATAAAAATAAAGCGAGCATGGAGACACCAACAACTAGCCCTGTAACGAAAGACAATGGCAATTTCCCGGCCTCCACTGCCATGCTATTAAAGTAATAGACGAGCATCATTATGCTAAGAACCATGACTGCCATGCAAACAATGTATTTGTTGCGTAGACTTAACCCTTCATCCTCACCGCGAGGGCGATCAAGATGAATTCCATGTCGAAGATTACGATTCCTAATTTCAGTCATTTGTGATAGATGAACCATCTCAAACAAAATCTTAAGGTTATGGTTATATTCTATTATGCCCCTCATTTTTTCCACTTGGTGAGTTTGTGAGATATTGGGAGCTGGCAGGGTTTAAACACGTGACCTTCGGTCACTCTGGCTCTGATACCATGATAGATGAACCATCTCAACCAAAATCTTAAGGTTATGGGTGAGGCTCATATATTATACTCCCTTCAATTTACCATGTTCTTCCCCTTTCTTTTGGACACAAGGATTAAGGAAATCAATTTGGACCACACAAAAGACACTACCCCACATTCAATTAAATTTGGACCACACAACTACTCACAAATAAGGAAAGAGGGAACATCACCACAATTGGCCAAATATAGAAAGAGGGAAGAAGATGAAAAATTGGAGGGAGTAGTTATATTCTATTAATTTGTTGATGACGAAGGATTTCCGCCTTAGACTTTTCCTGTTTTGCCTCCTATTGTCTGAAGGCTTCCATCTCTCGTTCAAGACGTTGAATTAAATCTTCAATTCTACGTTGAGGATCATCATCTTTCATTTATTAATGGCAGCTTTTCTATTGGACTTGTTTCAGCAATGGGAAATTATGGAAGTGTGAGTTTATTTATGCAATCAATCTTTCTACTTTTTATTTATGATTTACATCGTATAATAATACGATGTATATTTGGAATGAAATAAGGAATTGGAGTTATACTAAGATTCTACGTGCAACCTAGATTTGGGTAAATAGGGCAAATGATGGCACTTGAGCTTCCAGACAAACAGGCTCCATCCAAGCTATTCTGTACCCGAACAGGATTATTTATTTATTTATTTATTTTTTTTTTTTTTGCGAATGAGGGGCAAAGCCCCAAGAAATAAATTAACTAGATGCTATTACACGGGGAATAGCGACCCCAAAAATGTCTTCTCTAAGAATAGGACGTAATGCAATTGGGGGGAGTCAAATATTGCTATAGAACTACTAGAAGAAGTTCCTTGATTGGCTAGCCAGTCACTAGCACGATTTGCTTCACGATAGCAGTGTTCCACCTTAACGATCCAATCTTTCTGTATCAATTTTTTACAGCGGAGAACGAGGAATTTTAGATTATTGCTCAAGAGTTGGTCTTCATTGATGCAATTAACACACGTTTTATTATCCATGTGAACCAGAAGCTTGTTTATTCCCATAGTCTTCGCTCGTTCGAGACCAGCAAGCACGGCTATTAATTCAGCTTTCATCGATGTGCATATTCCGCCAGAAAGATAGAACGCTGAAATATAATTACCTGTTTCATCCCTGAAAATTCCACCGCAACCTGCTAAACCCGGATTACCCTTGGAAGCACCATCAGTATTCAATAATATCCACCCGTGTGGTGGGGGAGACCAACGAATAAAAATTTCTGTACTAGCAAGACCAGGCTTAGGAGTAAAAATACCATGTATGTCAAATGCTTTTTTTGAGACTTCGAATTGTTGCTGTAAGAATAAATGGGGGTTAATAGGATTGTCTTCGCTCCTTCCGAAAACAATGTTGTTTCGCCATTTCCAAATCCACCAAGAGGTAATAGCAAAATGGACGGGCCAATCAGGGACAGTGGTAGTTACGTCATTGCTCGCATTTTTTGTTAACCAAACTTGAAACGGCAAATCAAAGAAAGAAAAATGGGAAGAGCGAATTCCTAGTTGGTACCAAATTTGGCGTGAAACTGGACAGGACCGCAACAAGTGCTCAATAGTTTCCTCTTCTGAACTGCAACGTGGACAAGTCGGGTTTGAACCCATATTGCGGTGTACCCTATTTACGTTAACCAGAAGGCGTTCGTGAGCGGCTAACCAAAGGAACATTTTAATGCGTTGCTGAACAGGTAGTCTCCAAATGATCCTCCAAATGGGTAACTCTGGCGTTTCCGTCGGATCTATCCCACGTAGATAACCAAGGGCTGATTTAATGTTGAATTTACCAGACGAGGAGCCCTTCCAGTAGAGAGTATCTTCTAGATCATCATCAGTAGATAAAGAAATCGATGCCATTTTTTGAAGTGTAATTTGTGGGAGAAAATTAGCAAAAAGGTCCCATTTCCACCCCGTTTCTTCACACCACATGTCACTTACAGTAGCACCTAGAATGTTATCCGGGATCGGCTCAGTAGCAATATCGGAAAGATTATCTCCGTCAATCCAAGAATGATCCCAAAATAAAGTCTTTCTACCATTTCCCACGGCAATAGCGGTTCCTTGAGTGATTGTTTTTGCTTGCGAGGTGATACCAGCCCACACATTAGACATATTTTGTTTCGGTTGAAACATGTCAACGTCACATCTACCTTTGCAGTATTTATACCGTATAACTCTCGACCAAAGACTGGATGGTTCAGCAATAACCCTCCAACCAAGTTTCGTCAAGAAGGCTGCATTAGCCTGACGCGCCGACGATATACCCAAGCCTCCGTTAGCTTTATTCTTCTGGATATTTTCCCATGCTATTAAATGGACCGATTTTTTGTCTTCGTTTCCACCCCATAAAAACTTCCTAGACTTTCGATCGATAGAGTCACAAGTAGTTCTTGGAATTTTAGCTGTCTGCATGCTGTAATTTGCGATCGAATTAAGAGTAGACTGGACCAATGTCGCTCTACCCGCAATTGAGAGCCTTCTCGTTGCCCAACCAGCTAGTCTACGTTGAGGATCATCATCTTTCATTTATTAATGGCAGCTTTTCTATTGGACTTGTTTCAGCAATGGGAAATTATGGAAGTGTGAGTTTATTTATGCAATCAATCTTTCTACTTTTTATTTATGATTTACATCGTATAATAATACGATGTATATTTGGAATGAAATAAGGAATTGGAGTTATACTAAGATTCTACGTGCAACCTAGATTTGGGTAAATAGGGCAAATGATGGCACTTGAGCTTCCAGCCAAACAGGCTCCATCCAAGCTATTCTGTACCCGAACAGGATTAATATTAATATTGAATATAACAAAAAAAAACCAGATTAAACTTGATTCGACCTGAAACCGAAAGTAACATGACCAAAGGCAAGCATTCCCGAAATGAGTTGACTCAAACCCTACCACGATATGACAGACGCAACCCTAACCCAAATCGAAATTTCCCTAAGTAACTGGACGAGAACTAATGGAGCCCGTGCCCGAATAAACCATTTACCAGGCTTACATGTGGCGCATCAGGCAGATATGCTGAATGAGAAAGTAAAAGATCTCATTCTTATTTATCGTCATTCGACTAGCAGGCAAAATAGGCATAAAACATGAACTTATCAGAGTTCATAGTCTAAAATGATGCCATGTTTTGGACCGCTTCTGTCATAATTTTGAAAACGATTACCTGATAGCTGATAATAAATCATGGTGACAATTTAAAAAATGTTGAAGAAACCAAACTAGCAATAAGCAAGCTAAGGATGAAGAACCAGACCGTCATTACAATGGAGAGAAAGATAGCGTGATACACAAAGATAAAAGAATCATAGCACCAGTAAATACGCCATGCGAGATGTTAAAAATTAAATCAGAAATTCAGAATCAGCTACTCTATACTCAGCAATACAACTACTACGATTAATAGAGGGAAAATAAGTACATGCATACATATTGCCAATAATACGAGGTACGAACTAAACAAAGAGAACAATATTCTCACACTACTGATAACGACGATTCCACAAAGTACAGTTGCTCAGTGAAAGTAGTGTAAAAGAATGCACTGTGCTCGCTAGTGCATGAACTAGAGTTTGATTTCAAGGTCAAGGCCTCAAAGGGCATACCAACAATCGTTTCTTCATCACCGACTTTTCCTAATCATATTTTCATCAATACACAAGTTCAAACTTTATCCAGTAAGTCTGCTATAACATAATCTCCTCAATCCTGATATACACTCACCAATGTGCTGTTTTCACTGAAACTAATAGAGTACCTTAGAATGATTCTTGTAATTAAGTAGCTACCCCCACACATTCCCTAGAAAACAATTATATCTTGCAAAGTCATATTCCAAACTTCACCTCAGTGAATCACAAATGTAAGGGCTTCGGACGATAAATCTACATGAAAGATGAAAACATGGTCCTAGATATAAGAATACAATTTTGAAAATAATGATAGTTTCATAAGACATGGTCTAGTGAATGAAGGACTATATGAGATACCATATTCTACAACTTAACAAACTGTCTTTTTAAAGCAATTCTAAACATAAATGGCAACTTGGTTTATCCTACGTCGCCAAAGCAGGAATCAAAAATGTTTTTTGCCTTCCATCCCTCCCTATATGATTGTTATTTAAAACTTCGTCACACACCTAACAAAGCAATGAGAAAGGATGAACACTATTCTGCAAGTCATTTACCACATGCAAGATTACTGCTTTAATGTCTAACTAGTATAGATCTCGCGCAAATGCGCGGTTTTTAGATGGTAATATTAGAGAATGTAACAATAACACCATGCTTATAACTCCATTTAAACTCTAATTATAAAATTATTATTAGTAATGTTTTATATTAAGGGGTATAAAAGAGAAGGTTCATCAACACTTTTACTTCAAATAAAAGTGTCGTTTTTATTGAAACACTATATTGTTAACTTTATTTTGAAACATATTGTTGTCACATCATTATATTCACCACTAATGACGCAATATAAACGTGAAGTAATGACTTGGTAATACAATTACATAAGATATGTGTTGTAATAATAAATATAATTTTGCACGGTATATGTAGATTCTTATTTTTTAAGTTGTATATTATTTATAAATATTCAACTGATTTTTCGCATTTTGCATCGTTGTATATTGATTTGTGAAGAAGAAAATTAAATCGAGAAAGTAAAAAGAGAGTTGACTTTGTTATGAAATGTGTATTTTAGTTTTTTTTTTTTTTTTTTTTTGTAACGAATGATATTATTTTTGTGATTTTTTTCTCAAATTATATTCATTGCAAGTTTTTTTGTCACGAAACTAATAATAATAGTGTAGAGTGTTTATAACTATTTATAATGGTTTGCAATCAATTTGTATGAATTGATATATAATAGGCATTTATTACCAATAGTATAATTTCCTTATTTAAATCTAGCATTTTGGAGGGAAAATTTCAATGAGCCTTAATCTTTTAGTATAAGGGGAATGAAATCCATTTCTACTGTAAAACAGGAAACAAATTATAGAGATAGGAGATTCTCGAGGCGGTAAGGGCAACATACCACAACAAGCGAAAACCGGCAGCAGTTCATGCCTGATTCCATGTATAGCATCTAGCGACTAGATAATAAATGTAAGATTAACAATTCAACATTGTAAAGCAGGCTTACACTGATCCTTGTATTCTTTTCGATGTAGATTTTCAATATCTTCTCAATGGAATTGGATAATCGGTATGAGTCGAAATGTCCATATCACTTCTGAGAGGTCAATAGTCAGCATCACTGGTTAGTACACGCAACATAGCCTTCCATAGTTCCGTACTATCAGCACTAACTCCACGAGATTAGTACAGTAATTCATGGCTTAGAAATTACGCAGGATATTTTGTAATCCATATGCTGTATGAGTTATCAGCTAGATTTTCAACATGGAGAACTCCCAGAGAAACTTATTATTTAAGGCAGAAATCCCTGACTAGACAAAAACTTGCCAGGAAACACAAAAACTTATAAGGCAAAATCTACGCAGTTACGCTCATTACCTAAACAGTTAAAAAAAATGCATGAGGATTTGGCTTGGTCTCATGTGTGGTGAGACCATCTCCATACAAGACTCACAGGCTCGGGAAAAGTAGGTGACTTGCATTTGTAATGAAAGGGAGATAACAGATGCAATCATATTAACAAGGTAAGGATAGCACCATTCTCTAAAACAATTTCCATAAGTAATCATACTACAGAAGTACAAAATCTCTTATAGCAGAAGCACATCATTTCATTTCAAAATGGTACAAAGAGTATCTATTCAGAATCAAATACCACCCTACCAAAATATTTAACGAAAAGGGCATGGTTTCCAAATTACTATAATCAGCCTAATAGTCAATAGTATAGTAATAAAGGCCGCAAATCTCGCGCACATGTACATCGAGGATCCACCATATATCATACACCCTCTAGTCCTAACTCATTTTCTTTACTTTCACCCAGTCTACAATCCTCTCGAGCCTAGCTATTCGATCTAAGAGACTCATCCTAGAAGACTCAAAGATACAACTGAAACTAGTCTCACCTACTCTTTTGTTGCTATCCACTGTGCTTTGTTTAGGACTCTTATCATCAATTGTAATATCAACTTCGGTAGTGAGCCCAACCGTTGTACATTGAATCTCCCTAGTGTCTCCAGCATTGTTTCTTGCCTCTTGCAAAGAGTCATTATCCCCAGCAGAAGATAGAGGGCTATCTGCCCTTTTAGAACAATTTGATCGGAACAACTGTGACAGTGTTAGGTGATCATCAGAATCATCTTCAACTTCTATCCCTTTATCTAGCGGAGAGAAATGAGAAGAAACATTAGTATCATTGCTCTTGGTTTTGGAGCTAACATGACATGGAGATCCTTTTGACCTCTTAAAGCTAGGTAGATCACATAAATCATCTACTGACGCCCTTTTGCCTATTGGATCAAAACCAGGGGGGACGTCAGCTTCATTAATTTCCTTCTTAATTTTCAGCATTTCGGTCCAAGCCATTGATGCTTTCAGGCTTCCCTTAAAAGGACAGCTAACATTTTCCTCCTTGGTTTTAGATTTCTTCCACCACTTACGGTACTCCACCGTAACTTCCCCTTTAAAGAGCCTTGATGGCACATACAACCTAACATCTAAGACAGGCCTATCATAATCTGTACAGGCGATCATATTGCTTTAAGCGAGGTAAGGGAGCACACAAGGGATATCTTGGTCAAGACCGAATTGCATTGACACGCGATGAGGGAGATATTTCTCAACATAACCGTTTTCCAATCCAACCAATTCTCTAGTCTTTATACATCTAGCATAAAACTCAAGATCAAAACCAACCCCAAAACCAGGAGACACCCATCCAGCCTTTTCGGGATAGAGGTTAGCACAAGACGACCAATTGTTCAAGGGCGTCGAATAAGGCCGCCAAATAAAACTCTCAGCACTAGAACCAACAGCTTCACCTACACCATCATTCTTCATAACTCTCACCTTGTTCCACCTTTCTAGTCTAACTCCACCCGTAATACGATTAGGTTTAGGACTCAAATCATAAAATCGTTCCCAAATCCAAGCCTGTAACAACTGCAAAGATGCCCAAAGTTTAAGACTGGACACATCTTTACTCTCATGATCACCTATACTTCTTTTCCTTCAACAACCTTAAATCTCTATAAATACTAGCTAAAACAGCAGGTGCAAGAGCAATTTCTATTCCTTTAGCTAAAAGTACAGCAATTGCAGGAACACTCTTGTTGATAGTACTGGGATCATCAGCAGGAAAAACATACCTTGATAACCAAAGTGACAAGAATGCTTCGTGCTCGATTTCGCTACCCTTTTCCATCCAAATTTCCATCCATTGTAGTTGGGATGCCTTCTTATGCTTCGACCGCAACATTTTAGACCTCACACTGAGCAACTTTTCCTCAATTTGTTAGAGAAAATATCCTATTTATCTTAATATCTTATTTATCTTATTTAAGTACATATATTTCTGATAGGCTAGGTATGTTAAACGTTTTGTATGCTGATACAGTAGCTATTATGACGTGGACTGGTAGTTATGAGTTAGTTGTAAAAAGGCGGGAAATAGCTGTTGCCAGGCTGTTATAATTCTGTTATTAGTTTGTTATAAATAGTTAATAACAAATGTAAAAGCTCATTCATTGAAAAAAATATAATTACAATACAATTACATTCCACCTATTTTCTCTCTAATTTTCTCATACAAAAGTTCTTTAATTAGCTAAGTTCGAGTTGATCTTTCTCCGCCATTGTTGATCATCTCCACAAGCTAATTGGTCAGATTCGTTTTGATCTTCTTAACCAATCTGTATCACTGGTATCAGAGAGTATTTCTCGCAATCTCTCAAAATACGCTTATAATTCCGCTGAAATTTTCATTAATCAAACTTCAATTACCCTAATTCTTGTAACATGGCTCCAACAATCAAGGATTTGGATGAAGCAATGGGTAAACGGTTTGCGGAGAGCGATGAAAGAATGGGTAAAATGGAGCAAATGATGGTTAATTTGACGTCTTTAATACAGAATTTGCAAGCAACAAATTCAGGTAATGATCAATCCCAATTAACTGGTAATAATTCCAGAAATGAATCTTTCTCAACTCGATGTACCAAGATTGATTTTCCAAAGTTTAATGGTGACAATGTTAAAGAATGGTTGTATAAGTGTGACCAATTCTTTACTATTGACAAAACTCAAGTTCATATGAAAGTTTTGTTAGCTTCTATGCATTTAGAGGGTAAGGCATTGCAATGGCATTATGCTTTAAGAAAGGATAAAGGAAATAATGATATTATGTTGTGGGAAGATTATGAGAAACTAGTTCTTGAAAGGTTTGGGCAAACTTTTGATGATCCTATGGCAGAATTGATGTCCTTAAGACAAACAGGATCTGTAATGGAATACTTGGAACAATTTGCGGTTATATTAACCAGATTGAAATTGTCTGATGAACACAAGTTGAGTTGTTTTGTTAATGGGTTGAAGCATGATATTAACATGCATGTTAGAATGTTTAACCCAACTTCAATTCCATATGCTGCAAGACTTGCTAAACTGTATGAGAGTTCTAAAGATTATAAACCAAGACACCCATTTCCATCTTCTAATCCAAAATCTATCCCAATTTTACCCAATCCAACTTCTAAACCCTTTAGTTCCAAATATACCACAACTTCTTTCCACGACCCACAGAAATTGCCTACACAAGCTGAGATGACAGAAAGGAAGTCCAAGGGGTTATGTATGTACTGTGGTGATCCTTATACCCCTGGTCACTATGCTCAGAAACACAAGAAACCACAATTGTTCTACATCGAAGGGGAAGAAGAAGAGCAGGAAGGAATGGTTACAAATGTGGAAGATTTGGAGGAAGGTATGGCAGCTTGTATTTCAGTTAATGCCATGACTGGTGTTACTCATTTCCAGACAATGAGAGTAACTGGGTATGTACAGAAAAGGGCGCTACAAATCTTGATAGATAGTGGTAGCACTCACAACTTCATTGATGAAGCTACTGCAAAAAAATTAGGGTGTTTTATGGAGGAAGTAAAGCCTATGTCTGTGTCAGTAGCAGATGGTAATAAAATGGTAGTGCATAAAATTTGCAGGAATTTTCAATGGAAAATCCATGATACAATATTTACAGCAGAGTGCATGGTACTACCACTGGGATGTTGTGATATTGTGTTGGGTGTGCAATGGTTAACTACATTGGGTCCTATTATTTGGGATTTTCAGAAGTTGAGAATGGAGTTTCAAGTTAATGGAAGAAAGCATGTGCTCAGAGGGTCTGACACCAGCAATAAGCTCAAGACTATACCTTCTCCGAAGTTCCAGAAAATTGTGATGGACGGCTATGCCCAATTAGCCTTATTGCAAGTTTCAGAGTATTATGGCAATGACAAGCAGGAAGGGGTAACTTCTGATCATTCTTCTACCTTCTTTTCTGTCCAAATGTTAAATTCATGCCAACATGATGGAATTACTAGTTTATTGGACAAATACTCTATTCTCTTTGAAGAACCTGCTGGACTACCTCCTTTTAGGGGTGAATTTGACCATAGAATTCCTGTAAAAAATGGGTCACAACCTGTTAGTAAGAGGCCTTATAGATATCCTTCACTTCAGAAGGGAATAATAGAAAAATTGATTAAAGAAATGTTGGAATCTGGTATAATTCAGAACAGCTGTAGTCCCTATGCTTCTCCTGTGGTGTTAGTGGGGAAAAAAGATGGATCTTGGCATTTGTGTGTAGACTATAGGGAGTTGAATAATCAGACTATAAAGGATAAGTTTCCCATTCCCTTATTGGATGATCTATTGGATGAATTGGGGGGAGCTACTGTTTTTTCAAAACTAGACCTTAGAGCTGGTTACCATCAACTGAGAATGAGTAAAGAGGATGTATACAAGACAGCTTTCAAGACTCATGAGGGCCATTATGAGTTCTTGGTCATGCCTTTTGGCTTAACCAATGCCCCATCTTCATTCCAAGGACTTATGAATCATATTTTCAAACCAATACTAAGGAAATATGTCCTAGTTTTCTTTGATGATATATTGATTTACAGTGCAACTATGGAGGATCATATTATCCACTTGGATATGGTTTTTGGAATATTAAAGCACCACAATTTAATCTTGAAGAAAAGCAAATGTGCTTTGGCTGTAGATAAAGTGGAGTATTTAGGGCATTTTATTGCTGCAAATGGGGTATCAACAGATCCAAATAAGGTGGCTGCTGTTCAACATTGGTCTATACCAGCTACATTAAAACAGTTGAGAGGATTTCTTGGGTTGTCAGGGTATTACAGAAGGTTCATTAAGGGCTATGGTCAAGTAGCAAAGCCATTGACTGATTTGTTGAAGAAAGATAAGTTCACATGGTCTGTGGAAGCTACAACAGCATTTAATACTTTGAAACAACTGTTATGTAGTGCTCCAGTGTTGGTTTTGCCTAATTTCAACAACACATTTGTCATTGAGACTGATGCTTCAGGTTATGGAGTTGGGGCTGTCTTAATGCAAGAAGGGCACCCTCTAGCCTTCTTTAGCAAAGCATTAGGTCCTAGAAATCAAGCCAAATCCGCTTATGAAAGGGAATTGATAGCTGTGGTTTTGGCAGTTCAAAAATGGAGTCCATATCTTCTTAATAGGCATTTCATTATTAAAACAGATCAAAAAAGTTTGAAGTACTTATTAGAACAAAGGATTTCTAATCCTTGTCAGCAAGATTGGATGACCAAATTGATGGGATATGATTTTGAGATCCAATACAAGAAAGGTCAAGAAAATAAAGTGGCTGATGCTTTGTCAAGACAACTTCCTCATTCAGGGTCAGAAATGTTTCAAATAATGTTAAACCAAATTACTTCTGACCTATTACAGCAAATCAAGGATTCCTGGACCAACGATCCTACTGTTCAAAATATTATCACAGATATACAAGGAAATGTTGCTTCCCATGTTCATTACAGTTGGGTTAATGGCGAACTCAGAAGAAAAGGGAAGTTGGTAATAGGATCAAATGCTGATCTCAAGAAACGATTGTTACATTGGAGTCATAATTCAGCGGTTGGAGGTCATTCTGGTAGGGATGCTACTATTCAAAGACTCAAGTCCCTATTTTACTGGTCTGGCATATTTAAGGATGTGCAGACTTATATTAGGTCTTGTGATGTTTGTCAAAGATGCAAATATGATCAGTCAAGCTATCCAGGGTTGCTGCAACCTTTGCCAATTCCTGCAAAGGTTTGGTCTGACGTTTCTATGGATTTTATAGAGGGCTTACCAAAGTCCCTTGGCAAGGAAGTTATTTTTGTGGTTGTTGACAGGCTCAGTAAGGCAGCTCACTTCATGGCTTTATCTCATCCATATACTGCTATTCATGTGGCTCAAATTTATTTAGACAACGTTTATAAACTACATGGACTTCCTGATTCAATTGTAAGTGATAGAGACCCTGTCTTTCTCAGTAACTTCTGGACTGAGTTGTTCAAACTGCAAGGGGTAGCACTTTTAAGGTCCACTGCTTATCACCCTCAAACGGATGGACAAACTGAAGTGGTCAACAGATGTTTGGAGAGTTATCTCAGATGCACGTGTAATGCTCATCCAAATTCTTGGAGCAAGTGGTTACCATTGGCTGAATGGTGGTATATTACTTCGTTCCACACAGCTACAAAATCAACTCCATATGAAATCCTATATGGTCAACCACCTCCATTACATTTACCATATTTGCCTGGGGAATCTACGAATGATGCTGTTGATAGAAGTCTACTTCAAAGGGAAGCCATGATAAAGGAACTCTAATTTCAACTACAAAGAACACAAAATCGAATGAAGCAACAAGCTGATGCTCACAGAACTGATAGGGTATTCCAAATTGGGGATTGGGTTTACTTGAAACTCAAGAGTTATAGGCAATCGTCTGTAGCTATTCGTCCAAATCAGAAGTTGGCACCAAAGTACTATGGTCCATTCCGAATTACAGATAAGGTGGGACAGGTTGCTTATAAATTGGTTCTACCTATATCTTCCCAAATTCACAATGTGTTTCATGTCAGTCAATTGAAGAGGTGTTATGATCCTACTACTGCTGCAGCACCATTACCTGCCTTCTTTCATGACACAAGTATTCCAAAAGTCCCAGAGTTAATTCTTGAAAGAAAGATGGTTAAGAGGGGCAACAGGGCTGCTACTGAGTTGCTTGTTCAGTGGCAAAGGTTACCAGTTGAAGATGCTACCTGGATGTGTGCTGATACTTTTTGCAAACAATTTCCTGACTTTCATCTTTGAGGACAAAGATGTGGAACGGGGGAGTTTTGATACAGTAGCTATTATGACGTGGACTGGTAGTTATGAGTTAGTTGTAAAAAGGCGGGAAATAGCTGTTGCCAGGCTGTTATAATTCTGTTATTAGTTTGTTATAAATAGTTAATAACAAATGTAAAAGCTCATTCATTGAAAAAAATATAATTACAATACAATTACATTCCACCTATTTTCTCTCTAATTTTCTCATACAAAAGTTCTTTAATTAGCTAAGTTCGAGTTGATCTTTCTCCGCCATTGTTGATCATCTCCACAAGCTAATTGGTCAGATTCGTTTTGATCTTCTTAACCAATCTGTATCATATGCCTTGTAATTCATTCCTGAGAATCAGAAACTTAATTTAGGGAGATAGAAAGATAGGTGAATGCTTTGTATAAATAAGGCTTGAAGTTGGAATAGAAACAACAATTCACATAATCAAATATCTTCTCTTCTTCAAACTTTGTTTCATGTTCAATTACTGTTATTAAAATCTTCATGGTATCAGAGCTTCGGCTCTAGATAAATTATGACGGGCGCAATCAAACAACCTCGTTCCTCCACGCCGCATGTCACCAAACCAGAATATGCTCTCACTAATTCCGACGGAGTTTCAGCCAAGATCACCCATGTGACGTTGAAGGGCTCCAACTATACGGAATGGGCAAAAGGCATTCGAATAGGTTTGGGGGCGAAAAGGAAGCTTGGTTTTGTCGATGGGACACTGGAAGCACCCGACGCTGACTCAGAGGATTTCTCAGATTGGTCAACGACAAACTTTACGGTAATAGCGTGGATTTTTAATACTATTGATCCCACAGTCCGTTCGTCGATCTCATACCGAGATACGGTGGCCGAATTGTGGAATGATATTCGTACTCGTTTTTCTCGTAGTAATGGAATAAAAGTTTATCATTTGGAGTCGGAAATTTCTGATTGTAAACAAAAAGATGATGAATCTGTTATGGAATTTTATGTAAGATTTAAGAAACTATGGGATGATGTGACTGATTATGAGGACTTTCCTTCCTGTAATTGCAAAGTTTGTCGTTGCAACTTTCCAGAAAAACTTAGGGTTTATCGAGAGGCTCGACAAACGAGGCAGTTTCTGATGGGCCTGGTACCTTATTTTGCCACGGCTCGATCGAATGTGTTGGGATTATCGCCTTTGCCTTCCTTGGATGTTGTTTATTCTCGTATGGTGCAGGAGGAAGAAGTGAGAGCAGCTACACAGGAACGCACAGCCGCCATGGCTTTTGCAGTTCAGGGAGGAGGCTCGAACAGTAGGCAAGGGAAACCACGAATTCGATGTTCGCATTGCAATAAACCAGGACATACCGAACCCAATTGCTGGGATAAGTACGGATATCCAGAAGATCGAGAGCCAAGGAGTAGGCAAGGGAATGGAAAGAACACCACGACTCACACAAATGCTGTCTTTGGTGAACCCGTGGTCGATGCAGTGCATGTTCGTCTTCACGGTAAGAACACAATCTCTTGGATAATTGACACAGGAGCCTCGACTCATGTATGCGGGGACTGGTCATTATTAGAGGAAACCGTTTCTATTTCTCCTCTTGTTGTTGGCTTGCCAAATGGAGCACGACTTAAGGCTACGCATCATGGAAGAGCAAGAATCAATGATTTTCTTG
This sequence comes from Heliosperma pusillum, assembly GCA_022085475.1. Classification (NCBI taxonomy): domain Eukaryota; kingdom Viridiplantae; phylum Streptophyta; class Magnoliopsida; order Caryophyllales; family Caryophyllaceae; genus Heliosperma; species Heliosperma pusillum. The sequence goes on from JAIUZE010005987.1 coordinate 39,910, forward strand.
TTCTATCTAATGTTCTCTATGTGCCAGATTTCACTTGCAACTTGTTATCGGTGTCACAAATAATTAATTCTCAAAATTTGTCTATAAGTTTCACTAACACATCTTGTGAAATTCAGGACCCTACCTTGAAGACGAGGATTGGTGAAGGTGTACTTATAGACGGACTCTATCGTCTATTCATGGAGGTACCAAGCCGTGTTAATGCAATCAAAGACGGAAGTGAAGTTGGACTTTGGCACAAACGGTTAGGACATCCATCTTATAAGGGAATGGAGTGTATTTCCTCTGTTAGTAACTTGAAGCATTTTTTGGACAATAATAAGTATTGTGATGTGTGTTTTCGAGCCAAACAAACCCGTTCTATTTTTCCGTTGAGTTCCAATAAAGCTTTGAATTTGTTTGAGCTCATACATTGTGATGTTTGGGGTCCTTATGATCCAAATAAGGCATGCGGATCAAGATATTTTTTGACACTCGTTGATGACTTTTCTCGGGGTGTGTGGGTATTTCTTTTTAAAACCAAAGATGAAGTTGCTACCCTCATGAAAGATTTTTTTGCCTTCATTTTGCGTCAATTTCATGTGAATATTAAGCGTATACGGAGTGATAACGGTACTGAATTTAAACCATTAATTCCATTCTTTCGTGAGCAAGGTATGATTTTCGAAACATCTATGGTCAAAACCCCACAACAAAATGCACGAGTCGAGCGTAAGCATCGACACATTCTCAATGTGGCCCGAGCACTGCGTTTTCAAAGCTCTCTACCGACTGATTTTTGGGGAGAATGTGTGATGACCGCTGCACATTTAATCAGTCGCACACCAACTCGAGTTTTACAAGGAAAAACACCGTTTGAGGTAATCTTTGGTAAACCGGCAGATTTAAGTCTTTTACGGGTTTTTGGGTGCTTGGCGTATGCTAAGAATTTGCAACCAAAAGATAAGTTTGACAGTCGTACACGAAAGTGCGTTTTCCTTGGGTATCCGTTTGGTAAAAAGGGTTGGAATTTGTTTGAATTGGAGACGGGTCTTTATTTTAAATCTCGTGATGTTCAATTTGTCGAAAATGTTTTTCCCTTCTCTCAACAAGTGGGAGGTGCCTCCAGTGATGGTTTCGCTGCGGGAAGTGACACGGTGGTTCCAGACGAAGAACCGTGTGTGAGTCCTACAAATCTCAGCCCGCCAAACAGTAGAGTGTTGTCTACGGATGCAATGGGGGTTAACAGTAGCGACGGGGAGCAGGGTAATGATGGCGACGTCTCGGGTAGTGCAGAAACGGTTACAGAAACCCACGATGAAACCGTGGTTGATGAACCCGTGGTTGAACTCGGGCGTGGTAAGCGAGAAAAGATACCAAACAGGAATCACAAAGACTATGTAAGTTGGGATTGCATTAACACGTCCTTGGATGCGTCACCTTCCGCCAATTCCGTGTCAGGAAATCCTTATCCTCTCACTCATTTTGTAAAATATGATCATTTTTCTCAGCCACATCGCCATTTTTTGGCTGCTCTCTCCCGTTGGCGTAAAGCCATGTCCGAAGAAATTGATGCACTCGAGCAAAATAACACTTGGAAAATTTGTGACCTCCCCGCCATGAAAACGACAATTGGTTGTATGTGGGTGTTTAAAATTAAACACAATTCCGATGGTTCTATCGAGCGATATAAAGCTCGACTCGTGGTTCTAGGAAATCATCAAGAGGCCGGAATTGATTTTTCTGAAACTTTTGCCCCGACAGTTAAGATGGTAACGGTACGTACTTTCTTAGCCGTTGCAACAATTAAGAAATGGGAACTACATCAAATGGATGTGCACAATGCCTTTCTTCACGGAGATTTAACGGAAGAAGTGTATATGCGCATGCCTCCTGGATTTAGTAGGGGTTATGAGGGTTTCTGATAGGCTAGGTATGTTAAAGTTGCTGCAGCTTTATCTTCCTATGGTTTTTTCATGAGCGCTTCCGATAATTCTTTGTTTACTTTTCGTAAGGATAGTGTGGAGATGCATATACTTGTGTATGTCGATGATCTAGTCGTAGCTGGAAATGATTCAAACGCCATTTCCGCCTTAAAGATATATTTGAATTCGTGTTTTCATATGAAAGATTTGGGCAATCTAAAGTATTTCTTGGGGCTTGAAGTAGCTCACAGTAGCAAGGGACTATTTCTTTGCCAACGCAAATATACACTCGACTTGTTGAGCGAAACGGGTCTTCTTGGTTGTAAACCAATTGGTACTCCCATGGATGAAAAACATCAACTAGCCCTTGCTAACGATGCTCTACTCGAAGATGGTGGAAGATATCGACGCCTCGTTGGGAAATTGATCTACTTGACTCTGACCAGGCCCGACATCACTTATTCGGTTCATATTTTAGCTCAATTCATGCAGAAACCCACGAATACTCATTGGGAAGCTGCATTACGTGTCGTCCGATACTTGAAAGGAAATCCAGGTCAGGGCATTGTCTTCCGCTGTGCTGCAAATCTAGTTCTTCAAGCATATTGCGATGCGGCCTATGCTAGTTGTCCTATCACGAGGCGTTCTATTACCGCCTACTTTGTTTGTCTAGGTGGTTCTCCTATTTCTTGTAAAACAAAGAAACAAGCCACGGTTTCCTTGTCTTCCACTGAAGCCGAGTATCGCGCTATGACTACGGCTACTTGTGAAATACTTTGGTTGAAAGGTTTGCTTGAGGGTATTGGTATTCGCATCCATGAACCCGTCCGTCTTCATTGTGATAATCAAAGTGCTATGCATATTGCAAACAATCCTGTCTTCCATGAGCGTACGAAACACATCGAGATTGACTGTCATTTCATTCGGACTCATATTCGAAATGGTGTTTTTTTACCGTGTTATGTTCATACACAATCGCAGCTAGCCGACATACTCACCAAAGCTCTAGGCCGCCCACAGTTTCGTGCACTGTTAGATAAGCTGGGCATTTCCGACTCCCATGCTCCAACTTGACGGGGGGTGTTAGAGAAAATATCCTATTTATCTTAATATCTTATTTATCTTATTTAAGTACATATATTTCTGATAGGCTAGGTATGTTAAACGTTTTGTATGCCTTGTAATTCATTCCTGAGAATCAGGAACTTAATTTAGGGAGATAGAAAGATAGGTAAATGCTTTGTATAAATATGGCTTGAAGTTGGAATAGAAACAACAATTCACATAATCAAATATCTTCTCTTCTTCAAACTTTGTTTCATGTTCAATTACTGTTATTAAAATCTTCACAATTTCAAGCAATTCTTTCGAACGCAACTCTTTCAAAACAGAATCTCCTGTTACAGAAAAACCACCCAAAACCCTGATATCTTCCAATGTTATACTAACTTCACCCCATGGCAACACAAAAGAGCTCGTTTCCGGACACCATTTTTCAGCAAAAACAAACAAAGAATCACAACATTTTGGAATTTGAAGTGTAGAAGCCATAATAGCTTCAAAAATGGAAGCTTTTCTCCAAGTTTGTGTTAGGAATATATTACGACGAGTTGTAAAACAATAATAATATATTTTATATTAAGATGAAATCGTATATTATATGAAAAATATTGAATAAAAATGGTAGACAAATTATTATAAATACGATAAATAAACAATAAATGGTAAAGAGAATAGCTTATCTGGTCTTTGTTGTGGCGTGACGTGAGGTCACTGTCCTAAAGTCGATTATGCCCCGTCTACTACACACGGCCTCGTTAGCATTCGACCCCAGGATTACACAACCGCCGCTACTTCGGTGTAGGCGAAGAAGTAGATGAGAACAGCCAAGATCATTGCCAAAAGATGAGAATACTTTTATTGTATCTAAGAAGAGAAGTATTATTTTTGTTGTGTTTAAAAGTGATTTTGGAGGGCAATATATATAGCAATAAGAGAGCATAAGAAATAACGAAATCAGTAGCGGAATTTGTGTATTTTAGTAAAAAGAGTAGTCAATATAGAAGACCACAACAAGTCAATTTTGTAGACTGTGTAAATCAGTCTTGGAAAATGAACCCAATTAAAACCAAAAAAGACTTTGGAGCCATTCATCCAACAATCCCCCACAATGGCGACAAAGGAGGTAAACAAAGGAAGCCTGAGGAAACTTTTGGCAACGGGGATTTAGCGTTAAGATATTGGTGTCTTGTGGACTTTAACCAACACCCAGTAACGTACAACTTTTCTCAAACCGCCATCTTAGGTGGATCTAGCCTTTAACCGTCAGATGGAGTTGGTGAGAGTCAAGCTGCGTACTTACTTAATCCCAAATCAGGGCTAGAACTCGCATCATCCATGAACTCATCATGAACGTAAAAATGTATACATCTTTTACTTGGACTTGCCAAGTGCCCCTCACACAACTCCTGGTATTTCATGAATGCCTCTAAAGATCCAAAGCCTGATGGACCTCTTGGGGTTAGGGCAATGAACCCTCACATTCAGATAGGTGAGTTCATCAAGTTTGATTGTCGCAAACCATCCACATGGACTATGAACTCATTAAGAGCTAATGCTCAACCTTCTACAACTGACAATATATCCTTTAGTACAAAATGTACACAAAATGAGATACCACATCACTTTATTAATAGGAATGGTAGTAGTATCATATCTCGAGTTCCTTGTGACTTAGTTTGACCCGTTGAACTTAGATAGACTAAGACGGGTATCCATCACAATTCACCCCTTTACAGGCTTTAAACCCATTCCCAAGTGCAGACTCCTGCACTAACTTTCTGCAGAGGCCTATAGTGTAAAGGATCTCAATATCCTCTCATATTGTACGTACGTGACATCACACTTTTGTAAGGGATCTCAATATCCTTTACAATCTCACAAATTTTTGTGAACACACTATTTCGATCAAACTTTCCATCATTCTCTTGATTATTGGCCACTTTACTGTAGCTCTTAATGTACTGCAAGATAATAAATGGAGCCCAAAGCCCCTCACAGTGGAATATATGCTAGTAAATCGGTTATCCATCATCCAACTCCTAATCCTGCCAATTTCTAGCACAATATATATGTTATATCTCAATGCATGTCCATCGAAGACAATTTTGCATTGAAAGCCTACATAATATGACATCATGAAACAGTGTATCCAAAATTCAACTAACCTTCATCGTTATCTGACAAATAGATCAGATCACACCAATAAATCATCCTCAAAAGCACAATTCTTTAATAATTAAAACGAACACCCTTGTGTCCAACAAATAAGTTTTATCTTGTCCAAACATCTTTCACATATACAATCCACTTTGTCATGCTTAAATTTTTGGTTATATTTCCTTAATTTTCCATATATATTTGTGTTCATACATCGTCACAAATTTCCACTAAAAAAATGTCATGAAATTAACCAAGAACCATTCCACACTTTCAAGTAAATATGCATCACATATTCAAATCACGCGCTGAACAGTCATTTCACATATTCACAAATGAAGATGTATGATCGAACAAATAGTTGTGAAATTTATAAGCCTTTGTAAGAGGCAAAACTTACTCAACATTATGAGATTCACCACTAGCCTAACTACTATAGTTAGGTAGCATTATAAACTCAATAGCATTATATGAGATTCACCACTAAATAAATCATATATATGCATGTATCTGAAAACAATAATACTGCAAATATAATGAACCAGTAAGACCAGTTCAAATGTCAAGAGTAAAAGACTACATGGTGTAACAGAAGATAGTCTTACTTCACTTAGACAGCCCCACAATTCATCACAACCTACTCAAAAAAAATAGTAGATGAATTGTATACTTTAATTTGTGAACAAAATATTTAAATAAATCTCAAAGTAATTGATCATTTCTTCAATGAAGTTTTTCCATGTAACCTCAAAAAGAACATATAAAACCCCCAACTTAACGACAAACTCTTGACTAGTTAAGTGGCCAAAGTCTTAGACTAGCATCACTCTTCAAAGTGCATAACATGATGATCAACATTCAATAGAGATAGATATATGTCAAGAAAGACCAACATTCTTGCGTATAACTGTCACATAATTACACATAGAGCAACATCCCCAAAAGATATTCAAAGTTGTAGGCATGTCAAGTACTTCACACAAGAAGTACATCCTTAATTAACAAGTTATATATAAGATATGATATAAAACAATAACATAATATCAAATAAAAGGTAGATCACTTTCCTACTTCCCCCACATGTTGTCACATTATACACAATTGACAACACAAATTAATACAACATTCACAAATGTCTGATAGTTTCATTCTTTCAATCAAGTCATTTTGTAGAGTTGTATATGAGCCACTACTACATGTAATCAGGAGTCTACACGGTATAAATGACAAAAATTGCTAAAAACCGCAAAAGTCATTCAATATCATTTTTAATTTAAACTGAAAACAATATAATACAATTGAATTGTGTCTGATCATATTTACTTGTATTTTAGAATACCACCAAACAAAGTAAATATAATATAGTCTACACTCAATTTTTTGAGTTACCATTTTATCTAGCAAACATCAATCAAGTATACACTAAACATCACTATCTTTATAGAAATTTTGAGTGACGATAAGAAATCATCCAAAACCAAAATATAGAGCATCATTCACACCTCATAATATTCGCGTAAGTCATACTATTATGACACATTTCATAACATGATATTTTAATATCTAGCATACCGAGAAACAAAATTCAACTTTTCATAAGTTCTTATATATAACAAAATATACAACTCTACAGATTTAGTGAGCACCATGTGTTAGTATAAACAAATTCCTCTTGAATTATCATTATAATACCGACTAATAAAACAATCTTTTAATAATAAAAAAAAATAACAAAGACGTCATTCCTTCTTTTTTCAAGGATAAAAAAAATTCATGGTCGTTAATTCAACTCGTCGTAGAAGATACCCGACAATGACATCGAAATAAATTTCATTTTTAGTAAACACCAAACAAATTCCGCATAATAACAACCATCAAGATTAATAGTACAACTCCATGTACATAACGTCATTATAAATTATTCGTTGAATCCTGATTAGAGCGACAACAACACAATCCATTTCTCGAATAAAATGTGACCAATTAATAAAACAAACAAAACTTAACGAACCATTTTTTAACGATTGCATTTGGCGAAACTAGTGGAGATACTACCTCATATCTCTTAAAAGATAAAATGCCACCTACCAAATTTAATTACGGAGTATATAAAGCACTTCCAAATTATAAGTTGTGTCAATTAAAATTCTATCAAAATTGGACCCTTCATCTCACGTAGAAAATTACACTTGAGAGATAGAGTAATTTTAATTGACAAGTACAACGACACATACCACAATTCCATCTAACAACAACACACCAATAATTAAATAACCTTAAACAATAGTCTTTTGGCAAAAATAAGCAATATTATAATGGTGCAATTCGAACATAACTCTTAATCACTTAAAAAAAATATATATGTGATAAAATTTTGATATTGCATTTCGTGCCAAAGAAAACAAATCCCACATATGACAAAATCAATGAATTACTCTACAAACTTTGATAAAATCATATATAAGATCTCTCATCCAACATTTCAACATGACTAAAACTTATAGTGGATGACAAAACAAATATTGCAAGCATATTTTAATAGTAAGGTTGGCAAAAGTGCTTTAAGAAATGAATTTTGATGGTCTCATCTTGTTGTGTGTTATCAACAAAGGAAAACGTAATACAAGCACATGAGTTACACCATATATATATTCCAAAAGAGAAAGAAGTAAGCACACATCACTGCTAGTATAAAGGGAATAAAATAATCGACTTTAGAATGTTAGGAATATATTACGACGAGTTGTATAACAATAATAATATATTTTATATTAAGATGAAATCGTATATTATATGAAAAATATTGAATAAAAATGGTAGACAAATTATTATAAATACGATAAATAAACAATAAATGGTAAAGAGAATAGCTTATCTGGTCTTTGTTGTGGCGTGACGTGAGGTCACTGTCCTAAAGTCGATTATGCCCCGTCTACTACACACGGCCTCGTTAGCATTCGACCCCCAGGATTACACAACCGCCGCTACTTCGGTGTAGGCGAAGAAGCAGATGAGAACAACCAAGATCATTGCCAAAAGATGAGAATACTTTTATTGTATCTAAGAAGAGAAGTATTATTTTTGTTGTGTTTAAAAGTGATTTTGGAGGGCAATATATATAGCAATAAGAGAGCATAAGAAATAACGAAATCAGTAGCGGAATTTGTGTATTTTAGTAAAAAGAGTAGTCAGTATAGAAGACCACAACAAGTCAATTTTGTAGACTGTGTAAATCAGTCTTGGAAAATGAACCCAATTAAAACCAAAAAAGACTTTGGAGCCATTCATCCAACAGTTTGTTCATGTAAAGCTCGCATTTTTTCAACTCAAGAGTTCCAATTCTTCAATGGGGTGCTTCTCCAACCATGAAAATGCAGTTTTGAGCAGAATTTGAGAATTTCAGAAATGGGTTTTGTAGGGAGATGATTTATATGAGGAAGGGTAAAAAGGGTTTGAGGAAATGAGGGTTTTAGAAGACAGGTAGTTCTTGATAAGGGTTTTCCACCACAAGGTGACACCATTGAAGACAGTTTCTCCTCCACCAAGCTGTCTTCTTTGAATGAAAATGAAGATGCCATTTTTGTTGTTGTTGGTTTTATTAATGTTTGATCATAATTAATTCACAAAAAAGAGGGAATGTTAACATTTTGATTCATAAATGTGGGAGGAAATGGGAGAGCAAAAGTTAGAAAGGTACGTTGGTTGGAATATTGGAATTGTTTTTTTGCCCATTAGTACACCTTTAGGATGTGCTTTTTCACATACGGATTTTACTCTTTCACATACGTTTTTTTACAATTAAACCCTTGTCATTTTCTCTACCCTCATTCAACTGTTTTTTTTCTCTTTTCCATTCTCTCCCTTTACCATCAACACCACCTCCCTTCAACCACTCCAATCAGACGCTGCCGGCGACATAGCTCCGGCGGACTCCGTCATTCCCATCCACCAATAGTTAATTAAACAAAATTCAAATTAAAATAATCAATGAACAATAATTAAAAACTAATTAATATAAAGAGAAAAGAAAAGAAAAACAGAATAACAGGAAGACTACTCCCTTCCCCACCACCACCACACTACCACCACCCCACAACCCACCATCTGTCATCGAACTCACGACCCCTACCGTAATACAGTCAGTCGCTCAACCACCAACCGACGACCGCCACCGGCCCCAACCATGCGCCTTTCCAACACCCATCTCCACTCTCTACCTGCCAACCCTTTCGCACGGTCGTCGACCACTACGACCCATGTACGGTCGTCGACCACTACGACCCATGTACGGTCGTCGACCATCCTAGCCACCACCCGGAAGCATAATAAATTTTTTTAAAAAAAAGTATTCACAATTGCTATAATAAATTTTAATTCATCAATTGTAGAAGTACAATCATTTGTTCATGTATTAGATTCGATTTTAGGCTAGATGTATATAAGAATTAATTCGATTAATTTTAAGGATAAAAGTGAATATGATTATGTTGGGAAAAAAGAAGAGATATTTTTTTAGTAAAAGGATAGGGTATGTAAATTTTATGAAAAAGTATATGTGAAAGAGTAAAGTTCGTAAGTGAAAAAAAAATTCCGTACCTGGGTATCAAACAAGTTGAGCTTATATGTACATTTTACGAGCTTTATTGAAAAGAATATCAGCACCTTTATATAAATTTTAAACTCAAAGTATTATAATAAAACTCAAAAACAATACATATAAGCTCATTTAGATTTTAATTTTGACACCTAAAAATTAAAATGTAACTAAAAAATTTTAAAAGCTCGAAAAAATTGCATATAAGCTCGATTAGATTGATATTGGATGTACCATTCTCATATACATCTGGTTGTAGGATCTTATTTATGGTTTTTGTTTAGTAAAAATCAAAATTGAAGTTTACTTTTACTGGCAACATCATTGCAAGTCGGAGTATAATTTTGTTATGGCGATCACAGATTCTCATTTGTAAATGATGGGGTGACCTGCCGTAAGGTTAGGACAGGTCAAGCCTTCATCACAAAGAGCAAGTATAAAAAGGCTTTGAACTTGTGCAATGTATAAAAAGTACTCCCTCCGTCCCGGTCATTTGTTTACCTTTTCTTTTAGCACAATAATTAAGAAAAAGGTAGGGGACTATTTGTGGTGGTACTTGGTGGATGACATGTGGACAATAGCCTCATTGGGTGATCAAATTACTCGTAAATTATCTTCCTAATATAGAAAGATAAACAAATGAATGAGACACCCTAAAATGTAAATGGTAAACGAATGACTGGGACGGAGGGAGTACAAAATAAGAACTAAAATTAACAAAACAACACTAAATAAAAGGGGGTTTAATATCCTCAAACTTACATGTTAGTGTCGCGAGATTTAGTTAAGTCGGTTTTAGTGATCGAGTGACAACACCAAAATGTGCCGCGTTTAGTAGTGTTTATTAGATCCGTTTAATGTACTTTTTACGGGTCGCTAGCATCGTTTTATGCTCACCTTAGTCCTTGTAGTTATGTTGTTATTTGGTATTTCTAAGTCAAGTTTTAGAGTCAAGCCCAGAAGTCAACTAAAGTCAAAGTCAAACCCGGGACCCGAGACCAAACCCGACAATTGGAGTGGGCTAGGAGCAAATTATCAATGCAAGAAAAGCAATTCCAAAGGGTCAATGGAAGTCAAGGCAAGACTAGCATTCAAAGGGGTCAACGAAAGTCAAGGCGAGCAACCAAGAGTAAAAACTGGCAGCTTAAAACGCTGCCAGCGTCACCAGAACGCTGCCACCGTCCCAAGACGCTGCCAACGTCCTGGCCTGGGACACGTGTTTCTTCATTTTTCGTCTTGTCATTTTGAGGCCCATTTCTCGAAGGCCCTAGGTTTCCGAACCAAGGGTATAAAAGAACCAGATTTTAGAGAGAGAAGGATTCCATACAATTCCATAACGTTCCACAACAAAGCACAAAACACATTGGAATTCTCTCATTTTTTGTTCTTCATTTTGGCTTGTAACTTTGAGTTGAACTTTATTATTTGGGTTGTAATTCTTGATTATGGGTAGCTAATCTTCTATTTCTTAGTGTAATTGGAACAAGTTTTCCTCTTTTAGCATTGTAAGACTCTTTGAACCTCTTCTTTAGTTAATACCATTTTCTCATGTTTATTTTCCATTGTTGAATGAATTATTGTTGAGACTAACCATCTTAGCAAGTTGTTTGTTTAATTAGTGCTTTGTCTAGATAATTTCGTTAATTTGTCTTGATATTATTGAAGCAACCTTGAAAGATTGCAACTTTGGTTTAAAGTTGGAATCTTTTGAGTGGAATTTGGTTTATTGTGTGGTTAGAACATGGTTTAGTGTTTTATTACATGATTCTAGCTTGTTTCTTTGGTTTTGTTCATAAAGCTTGCATCTTTGATTTGGGCTCATGTTTTAGTGGATGAAAATTGGGTTGTAAAGGGTCATCCTTGGTTGAGTTAATCCTTGTTGACTAATTTCTTAGAAACTTGTATTAGATAACTAGAGAAGAGAGGAAAGGAAGAGTTTTTACTTTGCTAATTGTTGGAAACTTGGGAAAATTACACTAAGTTAGTTTCTTTATAATTGAATATTTGAATCTTAAGTACTTGTTGGTTATTTTAGACTTGTTAATCAATGTCTCAAATCAAACTTTCTGCATATGTGTTATCCTACATGTTTTTGTCCTTGTTAATATCATAGTTTGTAATTAATTTAAGTTTGTGTCTTAATTAGTGTCTTAATTAATTAGTGATTAGAGTAATTAGTTAGTAATTAGTTTTGTTAATTGGTTTTTAGCAAGAGTCTAGATTAGTTAATTTAGTTAATCCCGCCTTCTCTTGGGTTTGACCCTATTCTTACCATTTAATACCTTTATTTAAGATAGTTTGTGTTTATTTACAAAAATATAAATTGTTATTTGACCATAGTTAATTAGCGGAATTAACGACACGTGAAATTAACCCTCGTCAAATTTGGCGCCGTTGCCGGGGAGGGCAATATAGCTAAAAATTAAATTGAAACTCTTATTAGTGTCATAACGTGTTTAGATTGTTCCATCTTCAAGTAGTATATCAAATTGGTTATTTTCAAATCCCCTTTATAGGAGACCTTTTTGGAGGGAACCTAGTGAAGAGGAAGTGGAAAATAATCTTTTTCAAGAACAACCGGAAAAAGAGTTTGAGTCACCACCTAGGATACCATCTCCATTGAACGTTCTTTACCCACCTAATATGGCGGAGTATAATAGGAAAATCGGTGAGATTCGGGCAAGGAATTATGAGGATCAACTCCTTTGTATTGCATATCCCCCTTGGGGGATGTGAACTTTGAGCTCAAAGGTTTTTTCGTCCACAACTTACCTAAATTCCATGGCATGGTGGGGAACAACCCTAATAGACACTTGGCCGAGTTTCATATGATTTGCCAAGGTGCTATTCCCCAAGGGGTGACCGAGGATAAATTCAAGTTAAGGGCATTCCCTTTTTCTCTTCAAGATGCCACGAAAGAATGGCTCTTTTGCCTCCCGGCTCACTCCGTTACCACGTGGGTGGGCTTGAAGAAAAAGTTTCTTGAAAAGTATTATCCGGATTCAAGACACAATCACTCCAAGAAACTTATCACTACTATTGAACAAGAAATGGGAGAGACCCTTTATGATTATTGGGAGCGTTTCAAGAGTCTTGTGGCAAGATGCCCATACCATGGCATGTCGGGAGATGATTTGTTAACGACTTTCAATGAGGGGTTGTGCCAAAATGACCAAAGAATGATCATTGCCGCCACCGGAGGTGGAATTGACACCCTTAATGTGGCCGATGTGACACCCCGCGATTTCGCAGTAAAGTAAACACTTAGATTTGCAGCGGAAAACACGAGATTTTAAAAACTTTAAAAGCAAAACCGCGAATGCCACTATGTTACAAAACCAAAACCTTAATTACATAAATTCTTTATACAAATTGTATCTTAAATAAATACAAGGGACATCGATCCCTTGATAAAACACAGTTATTATACTAAACTAATATAAACTATACGCTAAGGGTAAATCGTTGTAAGGACAACGCTTGCTAGCTCACTCGCCACAACCCCATGCAAACACCAACCTGCAACCTGTTCATTCATTAAAAATGAATGCCACAGTCAGTGGGGAGTAACTCAGGGTTCTCCCAGCCATATCACATCAAAACGCACATAAACAAGCATATAATCATGTGTCATCATGCAATCATATATATCATGCCGGATGTGAGAAAAGCATTAATTATGATAATGACAATATACGAGTAAATAAAACCATCATCCATCATCATCATGCGATACAAGACTCGGTGAAGACTCCCCTTGGCAACCATATAGAACACTAAGGGCTTGCATCTCACCATTAGCGACATATGCTTGAGAAGGTTTGGGACTCGACATACAAACCAATCATAGACATCCAAATCAATCAAGTATACAATCCATCATGTGATCAAATATAAGCATACACACTCTCACGGTAAATGACACCCACTAGCATCGTGTACAATAGAAAGTATGATCAAACAGACGTCCACGGGATAAACGTTTCCCTGAACCCATACACGATAAACGTTTCGTATATGAAAGACTCATTTCCTCCCGGTAGGACGACGATAATAATACGGTCCTTGTCTAAACCTGGCCAGACTCTCGGAATAAACGTGTTCCGATTCGACATGCGATAAACGTTTCGCATCCAAGACTCAACAAACACAGAAGTCGAGTACCCCAAATTCGGTCACACTACACGAAAGAGGCAGAAAGAGCACAAGGATCATAATCAAGCGGTACGCTACATGCAATGACACCACCTCGCAAGGATACAATATTTGACGGCCGGGTCGATCAACGCATTGCGTTCACCTCCCAACAACGTCGTCATATCCCCACTAAAACATGCATACAAGCATCAAGGACACACCCCATCGCTCCGACATTCCAGTCTAACGAGGATGAGGTGTAGCCGGGAGATGAGAGTTCAAAGCACTCAACAAGTAGTGCCCAAATCAAACACAAAAGGGTAAAACCGACTCAAGAGGAAACATATCAAAACCGTCATAAAACATGTGATATAAGCATGTGAGATATCATATATTCTAAACATGAATATTTAATGTTATTACGTAAGTTTATAAGATAAACAAACCATACAAACTATTTCATGTGAGGAAGTAAGGAAAAGAATTGAGAAAGAGCTACAGGGGGTGCCAGCCGGTCAGGGGGACCGGCCGCCGGCTACCCGGCTGGCCATATAGTATTAACCAACAACAACATTAAATTAACAGGAGTCCCCAGCCGGTGGGTGTGACCGGCTGCCGGCTACCCGGCTGGGTCAAAGACTAAGTTGAGAAATTGGAGAAAAGAAGGAAGAGGGGTGTGTCAGCCGTTTGGGTCGGCTGCCGGCTAGCCGGCTGAGAATCATACTCAAGGAAGAATGTCAGCCAAAATACAGAGATGCCCAGCCGGTTGGTCGGACCGGCAACCGGTCGGCCGGCTGGGGTCACAGGCACGAAAACGCAACATTCAACAACCAACATTCTAACTCATTTGATTCTCATTCAATCCTAACAACAATTATCAACCTCAAACGACATTAAATGCATATTAAACATTACCAATCATTTGACAAGGTCAATTAAATCACCTTAATGGCTCAACTCAAGTTCAAGCATCATTATTAAGCATAATAATATAAAGGATTAATTTTCATATGTTATAATCATTCAAAAGCTCAAAAATAGTAAAACGGACGTCATTTCCTCATACGAACTCCAAATCAAGAAATTCAAAAGCCTAAACCACTTAATTTTTCTACGCCGATCAATCTGTCAAACTTTCATAGCCACTGGGCTCCGTCCCGTTCTGGTACAGACCCGTTTCTGCCGATACGGGTGTCCCTAGTTTCCTCTTACTAAAACATATCGATACATGTAAACTTCATACAAGAACTTGAATAGCATGAAACAACCAAAAACATGGGTACAAATTCATTTCATCATCAACAAGGCACAACAAAACAACTTTACCCAATTTCAATATCAACATGTAAAAACATGAATTCATGACACTAACTAACAAATCACTAATCTTTATCATAATTACTAATTTAAAACACATAAGAAACACATAAACATGTGATACCGAGTAACCCATCACCGTTACCTCGATTAGCACTTCAAATCCTTGATTCCCAAGCTAATCATCAACCCACATGAACTCCATGACCCAAAATCTTCAAAATACATCCTTTCCCGCTAAATAAAGTGACAAGAACCCAAAACCGAAATATGGTGAAAGTCGGTCTAAAAATAAAGTTAAAAGTTTCGATCTTTTATTGGCTAGAAAGAAAGAGGACGGTGAGAGGATTCCGAAACATTAAGCGGAATTGAATTTGGTTAAGAAACGAAGAAGTTATGTATGAAAATGAAGAGGAGGATGAGAGGAGAAGATTGATATAAAAATCGTCAAGTTTCGTTGAGAGACGGAGAAATAGCATCCGTCTTAAGGTTATAAAGTGATGGAGTTTTAATGGGGTTTTTGGTGTTTGAGAAGGAAGATGAAGTTGCTGAAAAATGAAGAGGGAGAAGGAGTTTTATGGGTTTTTTTTAAAAGATGAGTGATAATGGGTTTAAATATTCAAGGAGATTATTACCCACTCGGATTTTCGAGTAGAGTTTGATTATGGGCTCATAACAGACTGAAATACGACGGTTTCAACCCAACTAGACTAAATTCTATTTAACAATAAATTAAAGCCACGAAATCATAAATTATCGATTTAAAATATTTTAACCAATAAAAGTAAAAGACGAATTTATAAAATTCACGACTTTAGTAAATTATTCATTATTATAAAATCTGGGGTGTTACACCGAGGCCAACAATATTATCGAAAAATTGGCAATGAACACAAGAAGCTATGGAAGAAAGAGTGAAAGGGGAGGGGGCTCTAGGAATGTATCCTCCATGAAGAATCCTTATGCATCTCAAAACCACATGATCATGCAAGAAATGGGTGAACTTAAAAGTATGATGTCAAACTTGGTTGTTAACAAAGGTAACTCATTCTCTCAACACCCCGAACCAATTTAATGCTCATATTGTGGAGTGACAATGCCACCAACACATGCTACATCATGCTACATCATGATTGAACAAGGAGCAACTATGGAAAGTGTTAATGCTATGGGGTATGGGAATTACAATTCAAGGAACCCAAGTGGAGGGGGAGTGTACAACCAAGCGAGGAACCGCAACCTTTTGGGATGGGGAGGGGATTAGTCGAAAAGCTTTGAAAACGGTCAATTCAATCATTTGAGAGCCCAAAATTCCACCCAAAACTGGAACTCCAATTTCCAAGAAAACCCACAAAGAATTTACAAAAATCAAAGGCGCAACCATTCAAATTTCCCAAGCAACTCTCAATCTCAAAACAATGCTCAAAGACAATCGAACCAAGGCCCCATTCAAGGAAATTCTTCTTCTCAAGGGAACTTGAGTGATATTTTGCAAACACTCCTTGCCAATCAAGAGAAAGATAGGGAGGAGGCAAGGAGATATAGAGAAGAGGCAAGGAAGGATAGGGAGGCAAACAACCTTAGTGTGACAACCCTCGCAAATGCGGAAAATAAAACATACAAGCATGTGAATTATGTAGCGGAAATATGATATTTTTAAAACATTTTTACATGCGAATAGAAAATACGAGGAATGTCAATAATTACAAACCGAAATAGAATATACTACAAAGAGACGAAATCTCTCAAAATGTTAACAATGTCAAAGTGATTAGCAAACTAGCTAAATAACGTCTAGAGGTGAATCTTCCAAGGACAACGCCCGCTAGCTCACACCCGAACCCAAAATACCACAAGCAAAAAGCCATCCAATCAGGCAACCTGTTCATCCATGAAAAACATGAACGCCACAGTCAGTGGGGAGTAACTCCGGGTTCTCCCAGCCATATCACATTAACCGTACATAGAAGGAAATACAAAAGTAAAATCATGCATATATAGATATACATGTGAGATACGATAAGGATAGATAGGCAATTCAAATATATAATGCTAAAGAGCCTATGAAGTACAAGTACGATCCTATGTTTACAAAGACTCGGGGAAGACACTCTTAAGGCAACCGAAATTACACTCACCTAAGGCTTGCACTCACCGTTAGCGGTATAAGTTGATAAGATTGAACTCGACAAACAAACCATGACAAGGCGGCAATGTCCAAATGTCCATCATATTATCATCATTTCAAACTACAACAATAACGACATCTCTCACGGTAAATGCCACGCACTAGCACCGTGTACATGGAAAGTATGATTAAAAGGCATCCACGGGATAAGACATTTCCCTGAACGCATACACGATGCTACATTTCGTATATGTAGACTAATTTCCTCCTGATAGGACGACGATAATAATACGGTCCTAGTCTAAACCTGGCCAGACTCTCGGAATAAGACGTGTTCCGATTCGACATGTGGTAAGACGTTCCACATCCAAGACTCGGTCAATCATAGACGCCGAGTACCCCAAATTCGGTTCAACATTCACGAAGAGGCAGAAAAGAGCACAAGCCTCTTTAACAAGCGGTACACGCTGACATGCAAATGACACCACCTCGCAAGTATACAACATTGAAGGCCGGGTCGATCAAGCAAAGCGGTTCGCCCCAAAAACGTCGTCATATGCCCACTAACACATGCAATTAAGCAGTAAGGATACATCCCCGTTCCGACATTCCAGCCTTACGAATGTGGAGGTAGCCAAGGGAATGAGAGTACAAAGCACATAACAAAATAGTGCTCAAACCGTAACATTTGTAAAAACCTACTCAAAGTGGGACATATCAAAAACCGTCACTAAGCATGAGAATAGGGCATTATATAAATGTAACTATGATAAACATGAATCAATACATGATACATAAGCATTAGACCAAGTTTCAGAAGCATAATAAATAGGAAACATAGATCTTATCCCAAAACAACAAGTTTGGAAACTAACTAAAACAAGGGCCCACTTCAAACTGTCATAAATAGAGTTCTAGACATGAAAATGCAGAAATTTTAAGTTGAGGTGATAGCTTATCCTCTTACGGTTCCAACGGTAGGTCACAAGACCAAAACAAGCAAGTAACGAAGGAGATATGATCATTTTAAGAAAAGGGGTCAGTGAAGTGAGTTCCCAGCCGGTCAATGGGGCTGGCGGCCGGGCACCCGGCTGGGACATCATCAACACGCAAAATCATTTAAAATGCAGTGTGTTCCCAGCCGGTCAAGAGGCCGGCGGCCGGGCACCCGGCTGGGACAACATCAACAAACAAAATACAACTTCTTTCTGGTGTGTTCCCAGCCGGTCAAGAGGCCGGCGGCCGGGCACCCGGCCGGGAACAACACCTCACCCGAGAACAACAATACTTCAATATCCATTTTCAATTATCAAAAATAACTATTATCAACTACCAATAATCGATAACCATCATCAACAATCATCAACTAACAACAATCATCATCAATAATACAATTCCTAAGCTTACTAATCATATTCTAAATACGATTTCTAACATAGAAAACACGTAAAACACGTAAATGATATCAAGTAACCCTTCACCGTTACCTTTTCGCGTCTTCACTCCGCGTCAAGGTCCTCTTCAATCAAGAAGTAGTCTTTGTCGGGATCTTGGAGGTCACCACCTACAAATAGATAATAAAAGATGAATATAATTCACCTTGAGAAAGACGGATAATTTGAAAAGCGAGAAAGACGGTAATTTTATTACCAATACGGATAGAGGACGATGAGAGGGGAAGAATGAGACGAACCTAGGTGAATTTGAGCGAGAAAAGAGAGAGTTGAGACGATTCTAAGGTGGCTCAAATATGGAAGCTAGGTTTTGGGGTTTTCTTGGTGAGGAAGAAGGAGTTTGAGTTGTGAGGAAGTTAGGGTTATGAGGGAGTATGAGGGGAGTAAGTGGAAAAAGTCAAGGGAAAAGTCAATGACGTCTTAAGACGTGATTCACTTGAAATCTCGCGTAAAATCCAAATACGAACTCAGAAATTCTAAATTCGACACGGGAAATTTAATTCTAAACTAAATGTGACACCCTTAAATTTGCGGAAAGAAAAAAAATAATTTAACTAAATAAAAGATGATAATACATAACAAATGTGTCTTAAATAAAAAGGTTCATAACAAAAAGGAAATAATATTATACAAAAGAAATATCCAAAACGAGAGACATATCTCCCGTATAAATACGAAATAAAAGAGTGTATAATAATATACAATCCTAAAGAACCGAATATAGGTCCTAGGTAAATACTTCGCTCGCTAGCTCGTCAATGTACCCAATGTATGCATCACAAACCTGCCAACCGCATTAAATATAAACACGGAAGCCACAGTCAGTGGGGAGTAACTCCGAGTTCTCCCAGCCACGAAATGTCAAGTTTAATAAAACATGACTAACATAAAAGAGATGTATATGGAAAATACAACACTTTAACATATACGATATGCTTTTCATGTTATGAATACAATTAACTAACATAT